>OZ012679.1:146859240-147169240 GCA_963942445.1 Argyra leucocephala
TAAAAATGGCGTATACGGTAAGATGGTTTTAAGTAAAAGGTCTTTAAATTCATAATTCTTGTTCCAAAAGACTTTATTTTTATACCTTTAAAAGATAGCTTATGTTTAGTAATAGATATTAAAAAAATATAATTTTCTCGGCTCAATTTTGTTTTATTTCGTCTCAAACTTCAAAACTCAATTTCCCAAAACTCGATTTTTTGGATATACGACAAAATAATGGATATGCGAAGATTTGTGCAATAGTAATTGCAAATGGTAATTAACTTTATCTACATAACGTAAATGTACCTATCACCGCCCTAGTACATTATGCCGCCCAAGCCCTTTTTTTGTAAATACAATACTTCCACGCTTTATATTCCAAATTTATTTTTGAAATAAAAAAAGAATATAATTTCCTCGTTGTAATGCAAAATAATGCACATTTGTATTCATATTAATAAATAAGTTATTGATGGAAAACTAAACTAGGTAGACATTTTAGTGAAAATATTGGTTCAAACGTTTAAAATTTTTTTTATTTTGTTAAGACCATAATAATTAAACTATGATGTTCACTTATTTATTTAATTCAAATAATTGTAAAATATATATTATTAAATAGATTATAATATATACTTTCTTCAATTTGTAAATAAAAAATATTTAAAATTGCTAATTAGTTTTGAGGGCGGATTAGGGACACGTAAATTTATGTTGTACGTATTTACGGTCGACCGGGCGGAATTAGGAAAATGATATATCGAAATAATTAATTAAGTTATTCACCTATTTTTGATTATATAAAGGATGCAACTGGACGATTTTAAATTGAAATTGAACAAACTAAGCTGGACCTAATTACGACCTATAAATTTAATTTCGCATATGTGTTTTTTGTTACAACTAAATTTTGAGTTTTTGTAAAAATTTGTATGAAAAAGTGGGTCGGTAATACGTGCAATATGTCCTAATTCCAAACTAAATATGCAGGTGTAAGCTATTTTCACTAAATTCATACCAAGTTTATATTTAAAGAAAGAACTAAATTTTAATTGTTGAAAATAAGCGAATATTTTCTTTTTATTAGGAGACGAAATACGCGTATCCTGTATAATAAGCACATTTAGTAAAATTAAAAGGAAAATATTCAACTATTTTTAACAATTAGATAAATTATACTCTAACGCTAACCCTAAAGAATAAGTTTTTCCAAAACTATGTTTTATTTATATTATATTTTGTATGATTTAAAAAATCATTGGAATTATGTTGCCTTGCCACCAAAATTTTATTGAGGCGTCCATTATAAATTCCCAAAATAATTTAATAATTTCTTTGTATACATTTCACAATAAAGTTAAATAGAGGAGTGAAAATCATGTCTGGCACATTTTGGAGATGGCCTGTAAAAGAAGATATTCTAATACATTCAGACAGTGACAGAGTCTGCAAAATTGAGCCTCCAGTTTTAATGAACAGCAGACGACAATATAATGTACCCGAAATCATATAAATAAAAAATGCCAAAACTAAGAAGTAGTAAATTATGTGATTTTTACTTTGTATGTATATGAAATATTTTGTATTTCTATTTATTTATTTTAAATAATATGCATTGTTATAATATTTAAGTTAATTATGTTATAATTATTGAATTATTTTTTTTTTTTTGAAATACTGAATCGTTGCATTGTTTAATTTTTTGAATTTTCATATTGAAATAAATGTGTAACAAATAATTTTACTTACATTATAACTATTTATTTTTTTTTTTTTTTCAAATTACTTACTAATATTTTTTTATTATATATAATAAATATTTTTTATAATTTAAGGAAGTACTAGTTAATTTTATTTAAAAAATTAATTATTAATTTACTCTTAATAATTATTTTAAATAGCTTTTTTGAATAAAATCGTAAATAGGTTCAAAAAGCGGAATTGAATTCATATAAGGGCGGAATTAGTTCAGATTGAAATTGTCGAGCGGAAATACGTACAATCAAACTTTTTTTGACAGTTATAATATTTTATTTTTTATTTAGAAAACATTAAATTATAATTATATGAAAATATTTTGTTTTTTAATTAAAAAATACTAATTATTATAATTTGAAAAAAAAAAATTAAAAAAAACTTATATTTTGCTTATTTTGTCAACTTAAACTAATTTATCCTTAAGGGGGCGGAAATTGGTACATTTACGTTACTTAATATTTTAGGTTTCTCTTTTTATTAATGAGGAGTTCTATGCAAGTGTAACATAGAGAGTATCTTAAGATCTATTGTACTTCCCCGTTTATTATCTTAGAATTATAGATATATATTGTCATTGATGAACGGTATTGTAGGTCCATAAAATTATTTCTACTAACCATATCAAAATACGAAGCACTCACCAGAACTGTTTAATTTATTATTTTGACTACTTAATATAAAAAAAACGTCATTTCGTGATTAGTGTGATAAAAATACCTATTAAGCATTTTCGAATTTAAAAATAAACTAAAACTAAGCAATATGTATTTAGAGAAGAACTCTTTAATTTTAGAACAGTGATAGACAGAATTAAAGAAATATTTTTTTTTTTTTCTTTATTTAGTTTTCAATAATACATTTTGTTTTATAATTCATGTATATCAAATATGTAATAGATAATTAAATTTTGTTTTATTGATCATATCTTAGGTTTAAGCTGTCTGGTCTTATTGTTTTTTGTATATAATTCAATTTAATTTAAATAAGCTAACGAGGTTTTATTAAGAAGACAAAAAGGAAAATTATATAAAATTAATAAAAAAAAAAAAAAATTTGTAGATAAATTTATAATTGCCAAGTTTAAGTAGAAGGTATCGTAAAGAAGGTATCGTAAAGAAGGTATCGTAGAGGACTATTTAGTAAATCTTAGTAGTAACATGTCTCCCGGTCCTGATGGAGTCCCTGAATTAATCTTGAAAAAGTGCTCAAAAATACTTGCTCTTCCCCTTTGTATGCTATTCAATGCATCTATTCAATCAGGAATTTTCCCCAGAAATTTGGAAAAAGTCTTACGTACGACCCATACATAAAAAAAATCTTAAAGATGAAGTACTTAGTTATCGCCCTATTGCTAAATTATCATCGATACATAAAGTTTTTGAATTAATTGTTCTTAGTTCTGTTTATAGTCATTGTGCTCCTTTTCTCACTCATAGTCAGCATGGATTCATAAAAAATAAATCTGTGGTAACAAATCTTGTGGAATCAACTTCAACCATTTATTAATAATATGGAAAAAGGCTTACAAACAGATGTAGTCTGATACTGATTTTAGTAAAGCTTTTGACATTTTACCACATAGTGTAATATTACTTAAATTACGAAAATTAGGTTTCCCGTTAATCTTTGTAAAATGGATCAACTCATATTTAGTGAACAGACTTTATAGTGTTTTGTTCAGGTCATCTATTTCATCATCTTTTGTAGCTAACTCAGGTGTTCCCCTAGGTAGTCACTTAGGTCTTTTTTGTTTATAATCTCTGTTAATGATGTTGTTTCAGTAATTGAAAATAGTGGATTACAAATTTACGCGGATGATATGAAAATTTAAAAAAAAATTAAGTCCGAAAGTGACATGGCCTTACTTCAAAATGACCTTGATAATTTCTCTCTGTGGTGTACAAATAATAATTTATTTCTTAACATCAAAAAATGCGCATTAATGTTATACATTAATGTGTTATACTCGCCGTTCTAATCCATTCACTTATAATTATTCTTTTAATGGTGAATTATTACTAAGATTTAATTCTATTAAAGACTTAGGAGTTGTTTTCGATGATAAATTAACGTTTAAATTTCATTATAATCACATAATAAATAAATCAAATTCCTTATTAGGATTTATAAAACGATGGTCAAAGGAATTTTCTGATCCATATATTTTAAAGACTCTTTACACAACATTGCTCCGACCTAATTTGGAATATGCCAGCCAAGTATGGTCGCCATTTTATATATGTTCACATTCAAAGAATTGAAGCCATTCAAAGAAATTTTTTAAGATTTGCCCTTCGTAATCTTCCCTGGGAGGATCCTATTCGTCTGCCTTATTATGAACATCGATTAAACTTAACTCACTTGGACACCGTACAGAAAAGGAGGAAAATTTCTGATGTGACTTTTATTGTTGCAATTGTTAAACGAAATATTATTTCTCCACTTATTTCTGACAAAATTGTTATTAACACCAATTCTCGGCTTCGATCCGTTAATCTTTTTACACTGGTGCACCATAGAACTAACTATGGTAGATTTGAACCTATTAACAGAATGTTAATATTGGGGAGAAATCAATTAAGGCCTCCAAGTCTGTTTTAAAAAAACAACTACACCAATTAAACTAATTATACACCTACACACCCATTAGTATTAAGTATTAATAAATTTAATTGTATTTGATTTAATTTAATTTTCTTAACTGTAACTTTTATAGATGTAAGTAATGTGTAACTGCTTGATTTAAGTTTGAAATAAATAAATAAATAAATAGTTTCATTTTTTCTTGTTTTTTTTTTTTTCTTAATTATTACATTATAAGATTTTAATATTTTTTCACACATGCTAACACAATTACAACAACAATATTGTTTCCATACGATTTTTATCCTAAATCATTATCATTACCATTACATTATTATAATTATAACATTCTTTATTATTCCCCATTGATTTTGATTTATTGGGTTTTGACTTAATGAAAAAGGTTTGAAAAAGGTCAAAATTCACACCAAAATTTTAATGTTACAAAAAGTATTAATTTATCAAAAAAATAAACGTTATTAACAAATCAATTTTTTTACTGTCAGTTACAATTTTTATTTTCAATCCAGTCATCAGCCAAGCACAAAATAATCCATTTGGTACCACTTCGTGTATATTTAAAATAAAAATTATTATTACATTATTTTTATTTCAATTACATTATTTAATTTATTCTTACTTGAATATATTTTTAAATCTATTAAAAATTTGACTTTTCATTTTAATTTGTTTTGTCGACGCAAGCAAACAATTTTTTTTTATTATCACTTTATAGTAAATTCAAAACGACTATTTAAATTTTGAATGATTTGAATGATATTGTATATATCCAAAAACAAAAAACAAAAAAAAAAATATGTCACGAATAGTTAATTTCATTCCTTTCCAAGTTTTCTTTTTTGTATTATGTACGTACATATACATACTTCTGTTTATAATCCATTTTCCATTTCATTAAATTAACGACTCTAAATGACATTTTCACTATAGAATCACTATATTTATATCACAATGTAATAGTCCGTCGCCTTTGTCTCAAATTCTATTTTTACTTTATTAACCTCGATATTTCTTCACGATAAAACCTAAAGTATATATACATACACATATATACATACATATTATAATCCAATCTTGATTTACTATATAAATAATAAGGTGATGATGGGCGGTCGATATTATAATAGTGAAGTTTTTCATTAATATTAAAAATTATTCACAAATAGAATTATTTCATGATGACAATATTTCAATTTAAAATTTCATTACAAATAATTTTGAATATAAGTATTTTAAGGGAATTAACTGTTGGAAGGAGTAAACCACCTTAAGATTATCAGAAAAAATAAAAATAATCTTATTCTACTTATTAGTTTAAAAGTGTGATCTTATATACTCATATACATACCTAATACCTATATGAATATCGTAAATTTTTAACTCTTAACTTTTGTTTCAAGACTTATTTTTATTACTTTTTTTATTTATTTAAAAAAAAAAAAAAAAGTAATATAAGAGCTGAATTAAGTTCTGACTACTTAAATGGCTTCTATTTTGGTTATATTGAATTTGGTACAAGGTTTGACAGCTTTTTATAATTAAAAGTAAATGCAAACAACAAAAATATAAATTAATATATCAAAGAAAAATAAAAATAAACTTTTTTTATTCGCACTAACTACATCATTACGATTAAAACTGACAAAAAATATATATATATATATATATATATATATATATATATATAATCGGATAATAGAAGGGATGATATTAGAAATGAGAATAAAGAAAGCCGCTTATTTAGTATTTATTTTCTTCTTCTCTCTGTCTTTTTTTTTGCTTATCATGATGGGGTCAACCCGCTGTTATAATGTACATAAAAATTAAAATTTGTTACGAAAATTAGTGTTGATATTCAATAATAAACAAATATATATTTGAGAAGATTTTTTTTTGCTTATAATTCTTAGACTATGGGATGAATATCTTAACTGCTTTTACACAAAGATAACACAAACAACTTCATATAATAAATTTATTTCATTTTATTTATACAGTACTAACCAAATTGTATTACAAATTAATTTCAAAAAATAATATTTAAAAAAATTTTTTTACAACAGATTTCTTGCTCTGAAAGGGACTCAAACACGTGATCACCTGAACGCAAATTATCATATTGAGACCAAAATCATACATTTTTTTATTTAACAGCTTCAGAATGATAAGCATCAAATTTATAATGATTATTGATTCTCAATCTTTATCTTATTATCAAGTTTAATATTAATATACTTTTTTTGTTTATAGTAAAAAACATAACTCATTATAAAAAATATTTTTGGAACTTATTTCATTAAAATCCATTTATTATCGTAACTGACACAAGATGTAGATAGATTGCCAGAAAACTTGCATATTTAAACATGAAGAGGTTCATTGTAATAACACGGAATCAAAACTTTTACACACTTTATAGATCCTAGACCATTTTGAACTTCTAACAAAGTTATGAGAGTTCTTAATATTGGTATCAGTATAAGATCCTACATGGATTTTTTAGAATTACTTTACATAAAGCAGAGCAGATTAATTTCATTTTTCTTCCTCATGTCTACATGATATGTGAAAAGCATTTAAGATAAGTTCAATGCTTCAAGCATGCGTGATACAGATGGTTATAATCTATACTATGGGCTAATTTCTAACCTTTTTAATAGCTCTTAACGTTTGATCTAATATACGCCAAAAATATTTGTTTTTTTTTGTTATAACCAAGTAAATGTTGTGAACACCCTAACTGACACACAATCAATTTTTCATTGAAAATTTTGGTAAATGATAACAAAGAGTATATAAATATAAGATGTCTCATCTGGATATTTTTCAATTTTTTCGACTTAGGTGCGTAAGGACGGGTAAGAAAATGATCGTATTTTATCTTTATTCTGGTTTTTGTTTTTCTTTTTTTTTTTGTCTGTATGTCAGTCGATGATTGTGTACACTATTTAAATACCCGTTACTACGTAACTTTTTGCTACCGTTATATATAGTGAAAAATCAAAATTAGAGCATTCTAGGTTGTACTACATTATAAATTATCAAAATCAAAAATTCCCCCATCAACAATATTTTAGTAATAATTACTTTAGTTAAATTAGTAGATTAGCAGACAGACTATGTAATTGGATTGACATAGATTGAAATATTTAATCAACTAATATTTCATTAAAAACTATATTTCTAACAGGTCCATTCTCTTCGGTTACAATTTTCAAATGATTTCTATTCCCAGTGCGCGAAATCCCGACATATAGTTGTCCATCTGAAAAACCTGGTGTATCAAGTAAAATACCAACCTTATTGAGAGTTTGACCTTGCGCTTTGTTGATGGTCATCCGACTTTGTTGAATGAAAAAAAAAGAATATTATCCTATTATCATCAAACATTTTTGAAACAAAAAATGCTGGAAACTAATTCTTTCCTTTAAATTGAAATCGACTCTTGTTATTTGTTGAACTTTTTGTTTAATGTTTGTTGTGTTTGATTATTTTTTTTGTTTGTTATTGATTGTTATAAATAATAGTATTGATAATAACAATTAGTAGATACTAAACTACCTACATTTATAAGATTTTTTCAACTTTTTCTTAATTGTATTTTTTATTTATTTAAAAATTTAATAGGTAAATTTTTTTTTTCATTTTGTTGTATTTTTTATTTTTTATTTTTTTTGTTTATAATTTTTAATTTCTATATATTTAAAATCATTGTTTTTTATTTGAGCCAAACAAACCTTATATAAATAAATAAGTAACTTTTATCAAATAAAATCTTATGTGTAAACGTTGCTCTAAATGCTAACACTTATGTCAATACTTATGTAGTTGATTATATAAATTGATTAAAGTTTTTTTGATTATTTTTCATAAAAAAATACGTAATAACTTACGCTAATCAATGTATTCTAAAAATGATTTAAAATATATTTCTCAAGTATATAAGAATGTATTCATTAGCTTTGAAATTTTTATAAATTCTAATATTATTAATAATTAATAAATTATCATTGATTATGAAATGGCAAAATTTAATTTTGAAGGAAATAAAAATGCATCGAGTCATTCATTTGGTATTCTTTTTAACTACCTGTTTCAATACCCGAAAAAATTTATATATTGAAAATACATCAATTATAATCTGTTTGAAATAAAAAAAAAATTGTACTTCCCTTATAAGACAATAAAAGAAAATAACATTATGTTATCATCAGGTTCTGTAGGTACCTGTAAAAAATCAATCATTCAAAATTTCCTTACTCTCATACCCTAATAAATTGAATACGTTAATTTTTGAAAAAATTTCGAACACAAAATTTCAGACGACCATACACATGAAAAATCTCTTTTACCGTGGGCGTGGAGTATTTAAAATTAAATTGCAAAAATTAATAGTTCTTTGCTTCTTTAACTAATGAGGTTTTTTTGTAAAAGGAGTAGTAAAAATATCTTGACTTCCCCACCCTAGAGCATATCTTCTTATTAATGAATAAGCTTTCCTACTATGATGTATTAAGAAGAAAAACAACAAAAGAAAATAACAAAAAATGTGTACCGATTTCATTTAAATCAATTTGAGTAAAGTTTGATTTTTTTTTCTCCTATATTATAGGCACACCTCCTTGATGAGGTGTAAGAAAGAAAGAAAAAAATTTCTTCCAATTTGTTTGCAAATTCTCCTCTTCATTTATGTTAAAAACAAAATGTATACATGAAATAGAAACAATATTTCTCTTTAAAACAAAAAATTATAACGGTACATGCTGACACCGTCGAAGAATTATATATAGATATGTAGAATCCACAATATATACATTAAAAAAAAATTTTTCAATTGAAAGATATTTTCAAATTTTTAACAAATAATTTGATTTGATTTTGTTATTTTTGTCTGTTTTTATTTATCAATCATTTATAAATAATTATGTATTTACATATGTATATTGTCTATATGTATATATACTTACAAACAAAAAGAACGAACAAAAAATCTATGTATCAAAAATGAATTGTTGTCTGTTTTATTACTTCAAAAAATAAAAATTTCAAAATTGAAATTCTGATTTTCAACCGAAAATGGTATTCCGTAGACAGTTCATGTTCATGCATTACAACATAACTAATAAATTTTTACCTTATATTACTATTATTTTTAAAAAAAAAAATTCTAGATTCTGTGATTATATCGTTGACTCTATTATTGTATGTTTAACTCCATAATTATTTCAATACATATTCATGCCTATGAACGAAAACGGCTCGGATATTCATTCAGTTTGTGAAGTTGGTATTTTTGAAAACGCGCGTTTTGAAAATGAATCGGTAAAGTTTATTGATATTTTTTGATAAAAACGTTGTAGAAACGAGCTTCATACAAACTATAGTATTTCATATCCGCTATTAATTTAGAGCGTTTTATAAAATGGATATAAAAAAACTAAGTTAAATTAAATATTTGTTTATTTATCTTTGTTTTATATCAAAATTATTTAGAAATATCGAATGTTAATTTTTTTTTTATTTAAAGTGAAGTTTTACATTTTTTTACATTTTTAAATGAATAACGATTTCGAGTAATGATGGAGAATTTTATTTCTTTTAAAACATATTTAAACAAATTTTTGTTTAGCCAAAAAATATTTATAAACCTAAAAATTAAATAATTTTTAATCATATTATATTTTTTTTATTAGTACATCTTTTATAAAATAAATTTTAACTATTTTGTTCAAGCAAATTGTTTTTACTACTCTTCATTAATTAAATTAAAAATATCCTTTGCAATGTTCTTTACATTTCTTCAATTAATTCATGCATTAGTTATAAAATCCAGTTTTGAAATATTTTATTTTTACTAAATACTTATTGTGTACAACAATACAACAACAAAATATTTACCGTTGACAAATAAATTTTACCGAATACTGAAGCAACCGACGTTTTCAAAAATACCAAATTATCCTTCGATCGAATCGAACACGGTTTTACTCAATACGAGCCGCGATTGAAACGCCGTTTCCAATAATAGGCACGATTATTATTATTTAGGTATATAACTACATATATGTATATTTATATCGGTGTATACATACTGTAAAATATAATTACATATTTCATAGAAAAATAGAAAAAAATAAAAATGAGAATTCTTCACCCCTTTTTCTCTTCCTCTATGTGTGGGTCCTCATATCAGGCGCGTAGTACCAAAAATTTTTCTTCAAAAATTTATATGAGATAAGACTTTATTCATATTAATTTATATATTCTTTGATAATAGTTAATTTAAATAATTTAATTTATTTATAATTAAAATATTTACATTAACTTCCACTTCATAATAACAATGACAAAATTGTATTTCCAACTAATTATAAGAAATAAATGCAAAGAAAGAAGCTTTTTTAAAATAATAATTTTACAAGTGCGGGATTCAATCCCACGACCTTCACGCTATTGCTCAGATTATATAACCATTACACCATGGGATAGTATGGTCTATTGAAGAATTTCTGTTTAGGTTAGGTTTTTAAGTTAATTAGCTATACATTTTACTATGCATCAAAATTTAACAATTATCAGTTTTGACAGGTTTCAGGTGCTTTACATTAAGAATAGATTGCAGCTCTAAAGTAAAATTGATTGCATGTGGCTGGAGATTAATCCAACCTAACATGTATTATTTTTTTTACTTTGTTTTTAAATTCATTTAAATTCATTTTTGATTCCATTGTAAGCAATTAGAAACTGCAGAAATGGCAAGTTTATAACAATTATAATACATTATTCATTAATCTTCAAAGTAAGAATGCCTTGAACATTTTTCACTGAAGTACAATTTTTTGAAAAATTATGAAAATATCAAAACTACACAAATGACATTATTGGGTTTTGTAAACTCATTACTGAAATCATCCTTAATAGTTTTAAAAACAAAAAAATCACAATCTTATTTTAATTAAAACAAAAAAAAAACAAAAAATGGAACAAAATCTGAATCTAAAATAAAAATAATAAATCCCATGGCCTCTGCTACATTATCTATGCTGTCAATTTTTGCACGCGATACGACCTTGACAACAAAACTAGTCGCATTTTCTTGCAATTTCCTTTCGTTTTTGGTTAAAAAAAAAAACACAAACAACAAACGACAAACTAATGTTTAAAATGTGGATTTTTAATGAGGGCGTGTTGAAAATCATTTTATTTTTGTTATAATTTTTATCCTTGATTATTATTAAGGATATGATATTGAGGTTACCTTACTTTTATGTATATAGGTATATATAATATACATATATTTGTTTTTTATATGTTCTTACTAAATAAACACAGGAAGGATTTAGTCAATTCACGCGCGTTAACAAAGCCAAAAAAAAAATAAAAAAAATAAAAGAAAAATATATACCATGAATTATTATCAGTTTTACTCCTATTCTTATTACGGCAAGAATATACCATATTTATTTTCATTTTATTCTTATAATATCTATACATTATATATAAAATACATTGTTTAGATGAATTTATATGTAGATAAAGGAAGAGATGATAATCTAATTTTCCACTTTTCACCTTCCTTTGGAATTAAACCACTAATATTTGTGTTTTTTTTTTTGTTTTTTTGCTTAGGTCATGTTTAGGTGTATAAAATCGAAAAATGGAGGCCAGGAGCATTATCACAACAGGAGAATTCGAATATTATGTTATTTTTTAAGTTTTTAATGAAACCATAACATCAAAACTTTCAAACGATTTTTTTGTAATTTCTGAATATTTTTCAATATTTCTTACCTAAAATATTTCTTTTTTTTAAATATACAGGACCTGTTCAAGCAAAGAAAACGATATTATAATAATTAATTTTCAATATATGATTTTATCTATTTGTCTGTTATTGTAGAAGCATTAAATTAATTATAAAGAAGAACATTAGGTACTCATGTGCACCTATCTTAAGCTTTAATTGCTCATTGAAATTTTTTCAAACTGTATAACGATTTGTATAACAACCCAAGCTGTTCCATTATCATTTCATAAGTAAATCTGTACCCGTGATCCTTCTATAGATATCTAAATTAGTTATACATTTTCCTATGCATCAAAATTCAACAATAATTATCACTTTTGACAGGTGTCAGATGCTTTTCATGCTTATATTGCTCAATAAGTGACCATGTACACACATTAATATTAATAGAAGCAGTTTTCTAGTATTTCTCTTTATTAACTTCCGTTCATAGCTCTTTCGATGTCTTACAAAATTTAACCTAATTCGAGTCAAAATATATACTTGCCTTCTGGTAATACTATTAATATCACTATATAAACTTCTTTAATGGACATGCTGACAGTCTTACCACCTTGTTTGATGTTGATTTCGATTTTATCTTTAGTAAAGCCATCCCCTACCCCTTTGTTTGTTTGCTTGGAAGAACATGAATTTATCCTCTATCACCATTTTGTTTATAAGAGTATAGGTGATAAAGTCCTGAAAGAAAACTCGTTTGCAGTGTTCTTTCATAAGTTTATTTTGCTACAGTTAGAATTACTCAAATATTCACAGATTATTGGTTTGAAACGTTGAAACATTACAAGCAGTTCTACAGCTTATAAAATGTTTGACTGTATACGGTATATGTTACTGGTTAAAAACGTACTGTTAGGCAGAATCCAATTTTATTCTTCTTTTTATCAATATTTGTCTGTTTTTCATAAAAATTTTCAATATTGATAATTAATTTCCAAAATAACAATAATGTAAAATTTTTATATTAAATATTGTACGTAGTCATTATATTTAATCTGTAAATTGAAAAAAGTACGGTAAAAATATCTGAAACATTTCAAAACCGATTTTTATTATTATTCTTTAAAGTGATAGATATTCAAAAGGAGACGTAGCGAAACTAAATATTTTTTCATACTTTTTCAATTTTCAATCAGAAATATGAATTTAAAATTTCACCCCATGTATAAGTCATTTTGACATACAAACATTTTATTTTATTAAACTGCCGCAACAAAATTTAAATTTAATTTTATTTTTTTTTTTTTAAATAAATTAATACGTATGTGGTTGTTGTCTAAGATGCATCAATAAAAAAATAAAAGCACCAAGTATAAATTGAAATGATGAAAAACAATTGATAATGATTGATTCACGACGATTGAGTATTCGATTTTTTATTAAATTTCCTGAAATTTTGTAAAACGTTCGAATACAAATACATATAAATGTTTGGATGGATGTAGATAAAAAAGGGGTCTCATAACCCAAATCGGCTTTTATTCGTAACTTTTAATACTTTTTCAATACTTTTACATTCTAGTTTTTCAATTTTCATTATCGCTTTACACATTAGAAATTCGAACTTTTATTTCCTCGATTGGTTAATCTTGCATTGCATTTCACAGAGTAATAAAATTTCAATTTTAGTGAAATCAAAATAAAAATGATTTTACAATTTTAAAACAAAATTTCTTATTCGAAATAAATCCAATAAATTTGTTTTAATATTTTCCAAAGTTTTCCAAAAGTCATAAAAATCATTCAAAAATTTAAAGACCCAAATCGAAGTCAAGAAAAAAAGGACTAATATGAAAAGAATGGTAATAAATAACAACACGACGTAAAACAATACAATATATATTTAGGTAGTCATGTGACTTTATCCAAGTTTATACATAAATGAATATGTACATATATACAATAAAAATTTTTGCTTTAAACTGTTTCTTTGAATATAATATTATATCATCTCCTATATTATTCCTATATGCCCTATATATGTATTTATGTGAATGTAAAAATAAAAATTGCGGAATTTAAAAAATTGAACTTTCTTGAAATGTCCTTTCACGCAATAAAATTTATATAGTATGGTATAGTATGGTATGAGATGGCAAGCAAAAGTTTTTATTACAATTTCAGAAAGCAAAAAAAAAAAAAAAACAATAAAAAAAACAATAAAATCAGTTAATTTAATGTCCTTATAATAATTTAGGTCCTTTAATTTACACAAAAAGAAATAAAAAAAACAAAAAAAAAATATTTAGTCTCTAAATTTATAATTCAGGTCAGATGATGGTACAAAATAATAAATGCATCATTTGTATGAAGGACAAACAAAAAAAAAAAAAAAAACAATAATAAAAATAACAGACTTTTCTGATCAGTATATTAAAACAATATATCTGTGTATTAGTGTGTATATATTTATTTATTTTCACAGAAAAAAGTTTTAAAGAACTCAAACTTGTATACTTAACATATTGCAGATGTTGCAGAGAAAGAAAAAAGTTTATTTTTTAACTTAGATACCACCTTTATTATTATTATTGTCTCTTTTTATTGAATTAAAAATTTATGACAATTTTTTTTATATATGATGAGTAAACATAATAATACGAATTTATTATCAAAAAAAAAAAGTCAATTCATTTAATAAGAAATTTCATGATCTTTTAAGCCTTTAATAGAAGGTTTTTGTTTGTGATTCGAATTGATTAGAAGTTTAATTAAATTAGTGATTTGTTTTCATGAGCCTTTTAAACCAATATTTAGTCATTACGTGATCACATAACTTATTGGTGTTCCTACAAAAACTGTTATATGGTGTATAACAGAATGGTATGAATTATCCAAATGATTCCATTCATTAAAATTTATAATTGAATTGTTATCAACTATACTGATTGATAAACAAACGATTTTTCTTATAAAATTCGTATCGATTATTTGCAATTGTTATTCAGATAAGTCAATTTCATTTTCAAACAAAAATTCAATTACTGTGATTTTTTTTTCACCTTTTTGAAAACTTATACCTAATTCACGGCACGGTACATGTAATATTGCAGATTCACGTCCGGTACCTATTAAAAATGTTAATGTACCAATCATTGAACCGCAAGTAATGTTCATACATCATTAACAGTTTTGCCACGCATTTCAATACCATTAACTTCTAAAACTTCATCAACTTCATTTAATAGACCAGATTTTTCTGCTGCACCACTGCGTATTATTCGTCCAATAACAACTGTTTAACTTTCATTACGACGTACTGTTGCGCCCAAGGGTTCAGCTAATTTTTCAATTTGCATAATACGTATACATGATCTTTTGATCAATTTTCAACACCAATATAATCACCGGCTGTTTTATGTTGTGGTTCAGCTGATGCCGATGATGATATAGTTTCTTTAAGAA
Source organism: Argyra leucocephala (assembly GCA_963942445.1). Taxonomy (NCBI): domain Eukaryota; kingdom Metazoa; phylum Arthropoda; class Insecta; order Diptera; family Dolichopodidae; genus Argyra; species Argyra leucocephala. The sequence goes on from OZ012679.1 coordinate 146,874,800, forward strand.
GTGCACGTAATTTTTTTGAACCTCTTAAACTTGATTGTAAAAATTCATTTTATTGTGATATTCGTTCTTCTTCTTCACATCGCCTACGCTGCCGCGCTTGATATTTTTCAATACTATCCAATTGTTCTATTGTTGGCTGATCAACTGTTTGTCCAATTTGCGGTTGTTGATTATTTAATATTTTACGGTATGGTACTTGGGGTGCCGGTGCACGATTTACCATTCTACCATCTTTTCCCATACGCAAATGATCTCTTGGTGGTGGGACTGATTTTGATAAATCATTAATATTTGTTGTTAAATTATAATTATGATTATTTGTGTTATGTAATTGATTTAATTGTTATTGTGATTGTGTAGGTGGTTGTTGTTGTGTGTTGTGTGGTGGATATCTAGGTGGTCCTTTATTAATTGCGGACCAATATCTTGATTATTTCATAGCATTGTTAAGATTTCTTTATCAATTTCATCGGATTTTTGGAAAAAAATTATGATTATTGATATAATCATCGGGTAATATAGAAATGTAGAAAAACGATGTACTGAGACCATATAATAAAATAAAGAAAAATATAGTTTTTATCAAAATATTATATCGTCGTATTTAAATTTAGAACGGTCTATGCGTAATATAAAAACTATGTACTTCCAAATTAACTTTGATTAGCGAAATTTTTTTAATATAACAACTTGCAGATGAGCTATATCAAATACTATATAGAAATTAAAAATACAATTAACTATTATATATAATTTGCTATTTAAGAAGAAAATAGCAAATTCAGTTAATTTATCACTATAAAATCGATTACAAAAAATTACTTATTTATTTATTTGTACAAAAACTTTTGAAAATTTCCTTCGCAAGTGTCTGCTAGAGCTAGTTTATGAATTTATGGGGTGTGGCTTTCCATTAAAGCAATAATATAGGAATTATTGTGAGAAGCATAATTGATGATCTGATCTACTTTCTCAATAGCACAGAACAGCTCTAACACTTAGTTCCTTCTGAGAGTGATCATCAAGTGCTAATTGGTGTTTCAGAAACTATACCTACTACGTATACCTATTTATTTTCTTCAAAACTTATTAATTATTACATGTATGCAGAATAAATTTATTCCAACGATCCAAGAAAATTTTAAGAAAACTTAATATTTATCTTTACCTACCTTACCTACCTACATTAAATGTACCTCATTGATATTTGTTTTATCGCGGTGTGGTGGTTTTTTTTTTTTATTTTCCCTTATTTTTGGTGAATAAAATTTTTCTTGTATAATTTTGCGGTGAATTGTTGACAACTAACTATACATTATAATATATTATGATAATAATAATTATATTTATAAACAATATGTGTATATAAATATATTTAATTTCTGGTACAACTAATGTAAATAAAATAAAATACAAATTTTAAATTCATTTTATATGAATTAAAATGAACCGTGACTTATGCGGATAATGTTACAGGACAATGATGATGAATAATAAACTCATTAATAGAGACTTCATTTTGTGTCTACATAAATAATTTTTTCACCTAGCTCACAAGCAATTACAATAGTGTTTTATTGATTAAAATAATGGCTCATCTTGGGGTTTAATCTTTTCTGGCCAATCAATATCAGAATTTATAATAAACTTATTTTAAAGAAATTTGAATAACGATTCAATTCTTCACCAAATTATGAAGACAAAATACAGCGCCCTTACTAAATTCTAATTCACAACATGATGTATATTTATTATTATACTTCTTATATTCAAGTAGAGTATAGAGATTTCTAAATGGACCAAAATATTTCAAAGTATTTTTTGAATAGTCAAAATATTGAAAATGTGGAAAGAAATTTATGAGGAACCATTAGAGGTTCCAGAACATCTCTTAAATTACATCTGAACTTATTTTTTTCTTTATTACAGATTATGATACAGATTTAAAAGGTTAATTAGTCGGGTAATATTTATTACTAGCTTTGTAACCCGTCATAAATGACGGAAGCAAAATAAATCCTAGTTTCTTTTTTTCTTTCATTATTTTCTTTGTTCCGAAATTACAGTACTTATGTTTATATCACTTTTTATTTATTTTTATTTATGTTTATATTGGTCTAACACTAATCTTTTTTTTTTATATAACAGAAAAAGAAGTACCATACCAACAAATTTGTATAAAATGTTTGTATTTTTGTATGGTATACTCGTACTCACTTCCATTTAGTTATAATTCGTTAGTTGGGTTCCATTTAGTATAAATTATACCGTATTAGCGTTATTGAGTCCTCCGGGAGAGCAAATTTAAAAATGGGATCTTATTTTCATATAAATTTTGTCTTTTGTATAATGTATAGGGATCTTATTTTGCTATATGAATAAACTGTTATTATGGTATTGTGTTATTTTTAAAAAATATTCATAATTTATATATTCAAAATTTTGTATCTAAATTGGTAAAATTTACAAAAAATACAAAAACATTTTCATCAATAATTTTCAATTTAAAAAAAGCAATGTTTTATTATCCGGCGTAGAAGTAGAGTTAATTATCCTACTCTACTTCTATCAAGTTCTATTGATTGAACAGTTAACCTGAACAGTGAAGTGAAATGTGAACACTTAACACTGAAAATAAAATAATGTTTTTGGAATGGAGCATATAGAACATACAGAATACAGATACAGCAAATAATAAAAAAAAAACAAAAAAAAACAACAAAAATAATTTTTTTTGAGTGAAGTGAATTACGCACACAATAATGAGAAAAATAAAAGGTAGAAGCAATAAAGTAGTATAATGTATAATATTATACAATACAAATATGCTGATACACATGGATATTATTGTTTATAATTTTAAGTAATAAGAATAACCTTTGAGTGAATTATGTTTTTTTTTGTGTTAAATGCTGTTTGCCTTTTGGTTATTATACCATATTAAACTATTGATTAAATTTCTATTAGTCCTTATTATTATAAATCAAAAAAATTGTTTGTTTTATTTATATTATTATTATTATTTTTTATTTTTCCTTATTATTTGCGAAGAAGACTAACATTAAATTAAAAAAATATAGTTCATGCAATCAATTTTTCCTGCAAAGGTTCAGCATGGTAGACAGGGGTTAAAAAAAAGCACCAAACCAATTTGTATATATATGCATTTGTATACATATGCAATTTGTATATGTGTTGGAGCGTTCCGTCGAACTTACAAACATCCAGATAAATGCAGAATAATATATATATAATTGGGAACGTATTTGAAACTGAAGAAATAACAGCCGAGACAATCTAACATAAAAAAACCAATTTTAAAAATTATAAGACCAAACGTAGGATAGGCTCTACGGTAACACTTAAAACAAAATTTATAACACAAATATGAATACATTTATCTCAGGGCTCAGGATAATCTATTAATTATTTGATTGGACACTACAATAAAAATTTCGAAAACCATTTGATTAGACCTTATATAGAGAAAATGTATATATGCTTCAGATTTTAAGATTACTCGCACAAAACAAATAAAATTTCATGCAACATTTTTAATACAATTTTTTACATAAAAATAATGCTATAATAGTTCTAGTTATTTAATTATGACTTAGAATCTCTATAAATATGACCATCTTATCTTTTTGAAGTATATTAAGAAAGTTCAATACTTCTTCACTATACAACATAGCAACTGTATCATGTCGGTTGACATATTAAAAATGTCTTATAAATAAAGCATAAAAATAGAATAATTTAACGAAGTGTCAGGCAATGACTTCATAACACACTGCTTTAAAAAAAATTATAATAATTAAAATGTTATACCATAATACAAAAATATACATACACACATACTGATGCTTTAAATTGTACTTTGCACTATCATGCAAATTAAAATGAATTTAAGAGAGAAAAAAAAAACAATTATTTCCTCAATTTAGTTTTTAACACTTAATAGTATGAAGAATATTATTCTAATAATTATAATAAAAAAAAAAAATGAAATGCATACTAAATTGTAAATTTTATATCCTTTTTTATTTTATATTTTTTTTTTTTTTTTGTTTATACAAGGATAGTATTTTTACGCATAATTTTCCTTTTTAGTCTGAACGCTTTGATAATGTTATTCTGCTTTTGTAATCTTTCCTTCGTTAAACTTTCCGCTCTAATTTGCAAAATAATAAATGAAGGTTTAACTACTAAGACTTTTCAAACAGTACTTTTAATTTACTAAATTATTAAAACTAATAAAAAATTAAAAACAAAGTTAAATTATAATAAATGTTTACAATTAAAGAAGTTTAAAATAAAAAAATAAAATCTTATAACACTAGATTAACATGGTACACTATTTTTTTTTTATAATTTAAAAATGTAATTTAAAAATTATAATTTGAAAAAATTTAATTCGGAAAATTTTTTTAATAATTTAATAGAATTTACTACTCAGTGTAGGAATACATTAATTAAAATTCATTCGAAAGCCCACTGTACCGAAAATGATGACATTTAATTTGTTTTAAGTTGTATTTTTATAACTAACATCCATAGAGTAATCATATAAGTAGAGTATTCACGTAGAACAATATTTGTTAATCATTTTCTTCTAAAAATGCCGTCCCATTTTCACTCAGTACCCCAAAACACTCAAATATAATTTTCGAAACTCAATTATTTTTACTCAAAATTTTTTATTTATTGAGGAGAATATTTCATACAATGCCTCTATACTTCTAGCCTATTCACAGAATGATTTTTTCGGCATTTTATCGAATTACGATTTCGTTTTAAGTTTTGTTTTAGTTTTGTGTATAAAGTTTTACTCTCCCAGTGACTAGGCTAGGAAGATAGAGGCATTGTTTGACAATTTGAAAAGTATTTACATACACGTATGTACTTTTGATTTATATGAAGAGTGTATATCGTAATATCGTATATGTGTTCACCATACATTTACATATCTAATTCAATACAAAAAATATATATAGAAAAATGTAAACAAAAAAACACAGTTAATCGGAAAGATAGTGAATGAAATTGTATCCATACAATAATAGGTTAATGATAGCATCACATAATCCAGAACATTTTTTTAAAAATAATGCTAAACAAAGTGAACTTTGTGCGGAATACCGTTTTGTTTTCTTTTCTCAGAAGTTGGTTAAAATTCGTATTTCTACTTCAGATGAAATAATTTCTGAAGAAATAAAAACAGCCAACAATCCATATAAAGAATAAAATGTCCAGTTTTACTTTTTTTACTTACTTTTTTAAATTGTGATAGCTTGTTTGTTTGTTTGTATTCATAATTATATTATGTATTCATATATATATACTATTCATATTATTATCTACGGTAAAAAACAGACAAAATTAACAAAACCAAAATTGCTGAAAATTTAAAAATAGATGTAGGTACCTACTTTTCAGTATACTTTTCAATAGAAATCAATTTGAATTATTTTTAATTTTACAAAACCAACATTAATTTTTTTGTCCCTTTCTTCTATAAAGTTTGAAATCACAAATTTCATAAATCACATTGCCCAAGTCCAAATAAAAATATTAATTCTTTAAATTTTAAAAATTAAAGCAAACCCAGCAATAATCTTGAATTCTTTCAATTTCTAAAAAAAATTCAATACTTTGATTTGTAATATTATTTGTGGTCTATTGAAAGGACTTTAAATGCATGTATATTTTTTTATATTTTATTGTGTAATTTTTAATTTTTATCACATAAGTAAAGTAGAAATGGAAGCAGCGAAATAAAGAAGTATAGTATATACTGTAGCATACATACATTCGCATATATACATTTTTGAGTACCTATACATACAACTTTTATATCGTTGACAGTGTTGGCAGCATAATAACAAATAAATATGTTCATAGGTAGTAGGTACACAAAATTTTTTTATTTATGAGTACAAAATACATTGCGCTCAACTTATAAGCAGTTAAAAATTGAGTACTATTATTTTGAGTGAACACAGAATTTTGATATTTGAAAAAGTGACTAGCAAATTTTGTTCTACGTGAATACTCTACTTCTAACAACATATTCAGGGTATTAAATCAGGCTTTAAATGTTAAACTAAAATTGTACGATTCTCATTCTCACTTAAATAACAACAATTGCTGGCTGCTAATTCGATTATCTATCTCTGAACATTTTCTATTGTATTTATTATGATTATCAAAATTATGAACATTTGAAAAAAAACTGTTTCAAATTCTATATTTTAATAATATCAAACAGTGTGTTTATGCAAATCGTGTGTTATAAGCCAGAATAAAATGAAATTTATTATATATGCATACATAAAACGAATAATTTAATAATCGCGAAGATACAAAATTTGTATTTATGTAGGTTGCAAAATGTTGGAAAAACTATAATCTCAGGAATTTTATTTTCAAAACCTTGTACGCTGAATAAAATGATTTTTTTTAGTGAATCGGAATCACGTAAGAATAATAATATGTGATGTTGATATGCACATAATTTTTTATTATTTGTTCATATACAAAAGTATAGTTAAATATCGATGCAATATATTCAAAAACAAATTAATTCAAAATTAATTTTAATTTAAACAAAATATTTAATTTATTTATGTATTTTTTTAAGTAAAAAAGGATTTAAAATTGAAATTTATATAAATTAGAACAGAGAAATGAATTCAAGATGTTATATTGTATCCAATAGGTCTGAACATTTTTTTAATTTATATAATGCACATTCTTTTGAATTTGTGTCGCACACTTGTGTTCTTTCTTTATCTTAGTTTTAATAATTTTTAATGTTATTAAAACAATTTTTTTAGAATATTTTTTTAATTTACATATTTAGTTTTTAGTTTAAATTTTGTACTTCTAAGAGGATACACGTTTAATATTTAAAAAAAAAAACAGGGATACCGCAAGGCTCTCTTCTAGGACTGTTCACTGTTATATATGCCATACCTAAAACTTAATTCATATCAAATTATAATGTTTATGCAGATGACTCTAATCTGATTGCAAAAGCTTAAAACCCAGAATAAAAAGATACAGAGAGTCGATAATATTAAATATTTAGGAATTATAATTGATGAAAATTTAAGATGGGACAAACATATAAAAAAAATGGAAAAAAAAATTATTCCTATAAGTGTAGCTATAAACAGATCTAGTGGTATTCGTAATTATGCAGCCAAACTTGTGTATAATAGGCATATCTTGTCAAGAATTAGGTATAATATATGCAGTTGGAGTCAATGTTAAAATTTTAATGTAAAACAGATGGAAACAGTAATGAATAAAGCACTAAAAAGTTTATTTAAACTAAACCCCAGAACTAGTACTAAGGAGTTATATAAATCAATTAATGTACCAGATATAAACCAACTAATTTACTTTGAGAAATGCAAATACATATACAATATTCAAAATAATAAGTTTAAATCAAAATTAATTCTTAAAAATAGGGAAAATTAATTTAACTATTTTCGGGATAACATTTTGGTTACATTTGTAAATTATATGGCTTATATATATCAACTCGTTATCAATGTACATAAAAACAAATAACATTACATATGCAATTTTGTCCATATGCAATTTTTCCATATGCAATTTTGTCCATATGAAATTTTGTTCATATGTAATTTTGTCCATATGTAATTTTGTCCATATGTAATTTTGTTCATATGTAATTTTGTTCATATGTAATTTTGTCCATATGAAATTTTGTTCATATGTAATTTTGTCCATATGAAATTTTGTTCATATGTAATTTTGTCCATATGTAATTTTGTCCATATGCAATTTTGTCCATATGCAATTTTGTCCATATGCAATTTTGTCCATATGCAATTTTGTCCATATGCAATTTTGTCCATATGCAATTTTGTCCATATGAAATTTTGTTCATATGCAATTTTGTCCATATGCAATTTTGTCCATATGAAATTTTGTTCATATGTAATTTTGTCCATATGTAATTTTGTCCATATGCAATTTTGTCCATATGCAATTTTGTCCATATGCAATTTTGTCCATATGCAATTTTGTCCATATGCAATTTTGTCCATATGCAATTTTGTCCATATGCAATTTTGTCCATATGCAATTTTGTCCATATGAAATTTTGGCCATATGAAATTTTGTCCATATGCAATTTTGTCCATATGCAATTTTGTCCATATGCAATTTTGTCCATATGCAATTTTGTCCATATGCAATTTTGTCCATATGAAATTTTGGCCATATGAAATTTTGTCCATATGCAATTTTGTCCATATGAAATTTTGTTCATATGTAATTTTGTCCATATGAAATTTTGTTCATATGTAATTTTGTCCATATGTAATTTTGTCCATATGCAATTTTGTCCATATGCAATTTTGTCCATATGCAATTTTGTCCATATGCAATTTTGTCCATATGCAATTTTGTCCATATGCAATTTTGTCCATATGAAATTTTGTTCATATGCAATTTTGTCCATATGCAATTTTGTCCATATGAAATTTTGTTCATATGTAATTTTGTCCATATGTAATTTTGTCCATATGCAATTTTGTCCATATGCAATTTTGTCCATATGCAATTTTGTCCATATGCAATTTTGTCCATATGCAATTTTGTCCATATGCAATTTTGTCCATATGCAATTTTGTCCATATGCAATTTTGTCCATATGAAATTTTGGCCATATGAAATTTTGTCCATATGCAATTTTGTCCATATGAAATTTTGTTCATATGTAATTTTGTTCATATGAAATTTTGTTCATATGTAATTTTATCTATATGCAATTTTGTCCATATGCAATTTTGTCCATATGAAATTTTGTCCATATGCAATTTTGTCCATATGCAATTTTGTCCATATGAAATTTTGTTCATATGTAATTTTGTTCATATGAAATTTTGTTCATATGTAATTTTATCTATATGCAATTTTGTCCATATGCAATTTTGTCCATATGAAATTTTGTCCATATGCAATTTTGTCCATATGCAATTTTGTCCATATGAAATTTTGTTCATATGTAATTTTGTTCATATGAAATTTTGTTCATATGTAATTTTATCTATATGCAATTTTGTTCATATGCAATTTTGTCCATATGCAATTTTGTCCATATGCAATTTTGTCCATATGCAATTTTGTCCATATGAAATTTTGGCCATATGAAATTTTGTCCATATGCAATTTTGTCCATATGAAATTTTGTTCATATGTAATTTTGTTCATATGAAATTTTGTTCATATATAATTTTATCTATATGCAATTTTGTCCATATGCAATTTTGTCCATATGAAATTTTGTTGATATGCAATTTTGTACATATGAAATTTTGTTCATATGTAATTTTATCCATATGCAATTTTGTCCATATGCAATTTTGTCCATATGCAATTTTGTCCATACGAAATTTTGTTCATATGAAATTTTGTTCATATGTAATTTTGTCCATATGTAATTTTGTCCATATGCAATTTTGTCCATATGAAATTTTGTTCATATTTAATTTTATCCATATGCAATTTTGTCCATATGAAATTTTGATCATATGAAATTTTGTCCATATGCAATTTTGTCCATATGAAATTTTGTTCATATGTAATTTTGTCCATATGAAATTTTGTTCATATGTAATTTTGTCCATATGTAATTTTGTCCATATGCAATTTTGTCCATATGAAATTTTGTTCATATGTAATTTTGTTCATATGTAATTTTGTCCATTTGAAATTTTGTTCATATGTAATTTTATCCATATGCAATTTTGTCCATATGCAATTTTGTCCATATGCAATTTTGTCCATATGCAATTTTGTCCATATGCAATTTTGTCCATATGAAATTTTGTTCATATGCAATTTTGTCCATATGAAATTTTGTTCATATGTAATTTTGTCCATATGAAATTTTGATCATATGTAATTTTGTCCATATGTAATTTTGTCCATATGAAATTTTGGTCATATGAAATTTTGTCCATATGCAATTTTGTCCATATGAAATTTTGTTCATATGTAATTTTATCCATACGAAATTTTGTTCATATGAAATTTTGTTCATATGTAATTTTGTCCATATGTAATTTTGTCCATATGCAATTTTGTCCATATGAAATTTTGTTCATATTTAATTTTATCCATATGCAATTTTGTCCATATGAAATTTTGATCATATGAAATTTTGTCCATATGCAATTTTGTCCATATGAAATTTTGTTCATATGCAATTTTGTCCATATGAAATTTTGTCCATATGAAATTTTGTTCATATGTAATTTTGTTCATATGCAATTTTGTCCATACGAAATTTTGTTCATATGAAATTTTGTTCATATGTAATTTTGTCCATATGTAATTTTGTCCATATGCAATTTTGTCCATATGAAATTTTGTTCATATTTAATTTTATCCATATGCAATTTTGTCCATATGAAATTTTGATCATATGAAATTTTGTCCATATGCAATTTTGTCCATATGAAATTTTGTTCATATGTAATTTTGTCCATATGAAATTTTGTTCATATGTAATTTTGTCCATATGTAATTTTGTCCATATGCAATTTTGTCCATATGAAATTTTGTTCATATGTAATTTTGTTCATATGTAATTTTGTCCATTTGAAATTTTGTTCATATGTAATTTTATCCATATGCAATTTTGTCCATATGCAATTTTGTCCATATGCAATTTTGTCCATATGCAATTTTGTCCATATGCAATTTTGTCCATATGAAATTTTGTTCATATGCAATTTTGTCCATATGAAATTTTGTTCATATGTAATTTTGTCCATATGAAATTTTGATCATATGTAATTTTGTCCATATGTAATTTTGTCCATATGAAATTTTGGTCATATGAAATTTTGTCCATATGCAATTTTGTCCATATGCAATTTTGTCCATATGAAATTTTGGCCATATGAAATTTTGTCCATATGCAATTTTGTCCATATGAAATTTTGTTCATATGTAATTTTGTTCATATGAAATTTTGTTCATATATAATTTTATCTATATGCAATTTTGTCCATATGCAATTTTGTCCATATGAAATTTTGTTGATATGCAATTTTGTACATATGAAATTTTGTTCATATGTAATTTTATCCATATGCAATTTTGTCCATATGCAATTTTGTCCATATGCAATTTTGTCCATACGAAATTTTGTTCATATGAAATTTTGTTCATATGTAATTTTGTCCATATGTAATTTTGTCCATATGCAATTTTGTCCATATGAAATTTTGTTCATATTTAATTTTATCCATATGCAATTTTGTCCATATGAAATTTTGATCATATGAAATTTTGTCCATATGCAATTTTGTCCATATGAAATTTTGTTCATATGTAATTTTGTCCATATGAAATTTTGTTCATATGTAATTTTGTCCATATGCAATTTTGTCCATATGAAATTTTGTTCATATGCAATTTTGTCCATATGAAATTTTGTCCATATGAAATTTTGTTCATATGTAATTTTGTTCATATGTAATTTTGCCCATATGAAATTTTGTTCATATGTGATTTTGTTCATATGTAATTTTGTCCATATGAAATTTTGTTCATATGTAATTTTGTCCATATGTAATTTTGTCCATATGAAATTTTGTCCATATGAAATTGTGTTCATATGTAATTTTGTCCATATGCAATTTTGTACATATGCAATTTTGTCCATATGTTAATTTTTCCATATGCAATTTTGTCCATATGAAATTTTGTTCATATGTAATTTTGTCCATATGAAATTTTGTTCATATGTAATTTTGTCCATATGTAATTTTGTCCATATGAAATTTTGTTCATATGTAATTTTGTTCATATGTAATTTTGTCCATATGCAATTTTATCCATATGCAATTTTGTCCATATGAAATTTTGGTCATATGAAATTTTGTCCATATGCAATTTTGTCCATATGAAATTTTGTTCATATGTAATTTTGTTCATATAAAATTTTGTTCATATGTAATTTTATCTATATGCAATTTTGTCCATATGCAATTTTGTCCATATAAAATTTTGTTCATATGAAATTTTGTTCATATGTAATTTTGTCCATATGAAATTTTGTTCATATGTAATTTTGTCCATATGCAATTTTGTCCATATTAAATTTTGTTCATATGTAATTTTGTCCATATGAAATTTTGTTCATATGTAATTTTGTCCATATGAAATTTTGTTCATATGTAATTTTGTCCATATGAAATTTTGATCATATGTAATTTTGTCCATATGTAATTTTCTCCATATGAAATTTTGGTCATATGAAATTTTGTCCATATGCAATTTTGTCCATATGAAATTTTGTTCTTATATAATTTTATCCATATGCAATTTTGTCCATATGCAATTTTGTCCATATGAAATTTTGTTCATATGTAATTTTGTCCATATGAAATTTTGTCCATATGCAATTTTGTCCATATGCAATTTTGTCCATATGCAATTTTGTCCATATGAAATTTTGTTCATATGCAATTTTGTCCATATGCAATTTTGTCCATATGCAATTTTGTCCATATGCAATTTTGTCCACATGCAATTTTGTCCATATGAAATTTTGTTCATATGTAATTTTATCCATATGCAATTTTGTCCATATGCAATTTTGTCCATATGCAATTTTATCTATATGCAATTTTGTCCATATGCAATTTTGTCCATATGCAATTTTGTGCATATGCAATTTTGTCTATATGAAATTTTGTTCATATGCAATTTTGTCCATATGCAATTTTGTCCATATGCAATTTTGTCCATATGCAATTTTGTCCATATGCAATTTTGTCCATATGAAATTTTGTTCATATGCAATTTTGTCCATATGAAATTTTGTTCATATGTAATTTTATCCATATGCAATTTTGTTCATATGCAATTTTGTCCATATGCAATTTTGTCCATATGCACTCTTGTCCATATGCAATTTTGTCCATATGCAATTTTGTCCATATGCAATTTTGTCCATATGCAATTTTGTCCATATGCAATTTTGTCCATATGCAATTTTGTCCATATGCAATTTTGTCCATATGAAATTTTGTTCATATGCAATTTTGTCCATATGAAATTTTGTTCATATGTAATTTTGTCCATATGAAATTTTGATCATATGTAATTTTGTCCATATGTAATTTTGTCCATATGAAATTTTGTTCATATGTAATTTTGTTCATATGTAATTTTGCCCATATGAAATTTTGTTCATATGTGATTTTATCTATATGCAATTTTGTCCATATGCAATTTTGTCCATATGAAATTTTGTCCATATGCAATTTTGTCCATATGCAATTTTGTCCATATGAAATTTTGTTCATATGTAATTTTGTTCATATGAAATTTTGTTCATATGTAATTTTATCTATATGCAATTTTGTTCATATGCAATTTTGTCCATATGCAATTTTGTCCATATGCAATTTTGTCCATATGCAATTTTGTCCATATGCAATTTTGTCCATATGCAATTTTGTCCATATGAAATTTTGGCCATATGAAATTTTGTCCATATGCAATTTTGTCCATATGAAATTTTGTTCATATGTAATTTTGTTCATATGAAATTTTGTTCATATGTAATTTTATCTATATGCAATTTTGTCCATATGCAATTTTGTCCATATGAAATTTTGTCCATATGCAATTTTGTCCATATGCAATTTTGTCCATATGAAATTTTGTTCATATGTAATTTTGTTCATATGAAATTTTGTTCATATGTAATTTTATCTATATGCAATTTTGTCCATATGCAATTTTGTCCATATGAAATTTTGTCCATATGCAATTTTGTCCATATGCAATTTTGTCCATATGAAATTTTGTTCATATGTAATTTTGTTCATATGAAATTTTGTTCATATGTAATTTTATCTATATGCAATTTTGTTCATATGCAATTTTGTCCATATGCAATTTTGTCCATATGCAATTTTGTCCATATGCAATTTTGTCCATATGAAATTTTGGCCATATGAAATTTTGTCCATATGCAATTTTGTCCATATGAAATTTTGTTCATATGTAATTTTGTTCATATGAAATTTTGTTCATATATAATTTTATCTATATGCAATTTTGTCCATATGCAATTTTGTCCATATGAAATTTTGTTGATATGCAATTTTGTACATATGAAATTTTGTTCATATGTAATTTTATCCATATGCAATTTTGTCCATATGCAATTTTGTCCATATGCAATTTTGTCCATACGAAATTTTGTTCATATGAAATTTTGTTCATATGTAATTTTGTCCATATGTAATTTTGTCCATATGCAATTTTGTCCATATGAAATTTTGTTCATATTTAATTTTATCCATATGCAATTTTGTCCATATGAAATTTTGATCATATGAAATTTTGTCCATATGCAATTTTGTCCATATGAAATTTTGTTCATATGTAATTTTGTCCATATGAAATTTTGTTCATATGTAATTTTGTCCATATGTAATTTTGTCCATATGCAATTTTGTCCATATGAAATTTTGTTCATATGTAATTTTGTTCATATGTAATTTTGTCCATTTGAAATTTTGTTCATATGTAATTTTATCCATATGCAATTTTGTCCATATGCAATTTTGTCCATATGCAATTTTGTCCATATGCAATTTTGTCCATATGCAATTTTGTCCATATGAAATTTTGTTCATATGCAATTTTGTCCATATGAAATTTTGTTCATATGTAATTTTGTCCATATGAAATTTTGATCATATGTAATTTTGTCCATATGTAATTTTGTCCATATGAAATTTTGTTCATATGTAATTTTGTTCATATGTAATTTTGCCCATATGAAATTTTGTTCATATGTGATTTTGTTCATATGTAATTTTGTCCATATGAAATTTTGTTCATATGTAATTTTGTCCATATGTAATTTTGTCCATATGAAATTTTGTCCATATGAAATTGTGTTCATATGTAATTTTGTCCATATGCAATTTTGTCCATATGAAATTTTGATCATATGAAATTTTGTCCATATGCAATTTTGTCCATATGAAATTTTGTTCATATGCAATTTTGTCCATATGAAATTTTGTCCATATGAAATTTTGTTCATATGCAATTTTGTCCATATGAAATTTTGTTCATATGTAATTTTATCCATACGAAATTTTGTTCATATGAAATTTTGTTCATATGTAATTTTGTCCATATGTAATTTTGTCCATATGCAATTTTGTCCATATGAAATTTTGTTCATATTTAATTTTATCCATATGCAATTTTGTCCATATGAAATTTTGATCATATGAAATTTTGTCCATATGCAATTTTGTCCATATGAAATTTTGTTCATATGCAATTTTGTCCATATGAAATTTTGTCCATATGAAATTTTGTTCATATGTAATTTTGTTCATATGTAATTTTGTTCATATGTAATTTTGTCCATATGCAATTTTATCCATATGCAATTTTGTCCATATGAAATTTTGTTCATATGTAATTTTGTCCATATGAAATTTTGTTCATATGTAATTTTGTCCATATGCAATTTTGTCCATATGAAATTTTGTTCATATGCAATTTTGTCCATATGAAATTTTGTCCATATGAAATTTTGTTCATATGTAATTTTGTTCATATGTAATTTTGCCCATATGAAATTTTGTTCATATGTGATTTTGTTCATATGTAATTTTGTCCATATGAAATTTTGTTCATATGTAATTTTGTCCATATGTAATTTTGTCCATATGAAATTTTGTCCATATGAAATTGTGTTCATATGTAATTTTGTCCATATGCAATTTTGTACATATGCAATTTTGTCCATATGTTAATTTTTCCATATGCAATTTTGTCCATATGAAATTTTGTTCATATGTAATTTTGTCCATATGAAATTTTGTTCATATGTAATTTTGTCCATATGTAATTTTGTCCATATGAAATTTTGTTCATATGTAATTTTGTTCATATGTAATTTTGTCCATATGCAATTTTGTCCATACGAAATTTTGTTCATATGAAATTTTGTTCATATGTAATTTTGTCCATATGTAATTTTGTCCATATGCAATTTTGTCCATATGAAATTTTGTTCATATTTAATTTTATCCATATGCAATTTTGTCCATATGAAATTTTGATCATATGAAATTTTGTCCATATGCAATTTTGTCCATATGAAATTTTGTTCATATGTAATTTTGTCCATATGCAATTTTGTCCATATGCAATTTTGTCCATATGCAATTTTGTCCATATGCAATTTTGTCCATATGCAATTTTGTCCATATGCAATTTTGTCCATATGCAATTTTGTCCATATGCAATTTTGTCCATATGAAATTTTGGCCATATGAAATTTTGTCCATATGCAATTTTGTCCATATGAAATTTTGTTCATATGTAATTTTGTTCATATGAAATTTTGTTCATATGTAATTTTATCTATATGCAATTTTGTCCATATGCAATTTTGTCCATATGAAATTTTGTCCATATGCAATTTTGTCCATATGCAATTTTGTCCATATGAAATTTTGTTCATATGTAATTTTGTTCATATGAAATTTTGTTCATATGTAATTTTATCTATATGCAATTTTGTCCATATGCAATTTTGTCCATATGAAATTTTGTCCATATGCAATTTTGTCCATATGCAATTTTGTCCATATGAAATTTTGTTCATATGTAATTTTGTTCATATGAAATTTTGTTCATATGTAATTTTATCTATATGCAATTTTGTTCATATGCAATTTTGTCCATATGCAATTTTGTCCATATGCAATTTTGTCCATATGCAATTTTGTCCATATGAAATTTTGGCCATATGAAATTTTGTCCATATGCAATTTTGTCCATATGAAATTTTGTTCATATGTAATTTTGTTCATATGAAATTTTGTTCATATATAATTTTATCTATATGCAATTTTGTCCATATGCAATTTTGTCCATATGAAATTTTGTTGATATGCAATTTTGTACATATGAAATTTTGTTCATATGTAATTTTATCCATATGCAATTTTGTCCATATGCAATTTTGTCCATATGCAATTTTGTCCATACGAAATTTTGTTCATATGAAATTTTGTTCATATGTAATTTTGTCCATATGTAATTTTGTCCATATGCAATTTTGTCCATATGAAATTTTGTTCATATTTAATTTTATCCATATGCAATTTTGTCCATATGAAATTTTGATCATATGAAATTTTGTCCATATGCAATTTTGTCCATATGAAATTTTGTTCATATGTAATTTTGTCCATATGAAATTTTGTTCATATGTAATTTTGTCCATATGTAATTTTGTCCATATGCAATTTTGTCCATATGAAATTTTGTTCATATGTAATTTTGTTCATATGTAATTTTGTCCATTTGAAATTTTGTTCATATGTAATTTTATCCATATGCAATTTTGTCCATATGCAATTTTGTCCATATGCAATTTTGTCCATATGCAATTTTGTCCATATGCAATTTTGTCCATATGAAATTTTGTTCATATGCAATTTTGTCCATATGAAATTTTGTTCATATGTAATTTTGTCCATATGAAATTTTGATCATATGTAATTTTGTCCATATGTAATTTTGTCCATATGAAATTTTGGTCATATGAAATTTTGTCCATATGCAATTTTGTCCATATGAAATTTTGTTCATATGTAATTTTATCCATACGAAATTTTGTTCATATGAAATTTTGTTCATATGTAATTTTGTCCATATGTAATTTTGTCCATATGCAATTTTGTCCATATGAAATTTTGTTCATATTTAATTTTATCCATATGCAATTTTGTCCATATGAAATTTTGATCATATGAAATTTTGTCCATATGCAATTTTGTCCATATGAAATTTTGTTCATATGCAATTTTGTCCATATGAAATTTTGTCCATATGAAATTTTGTTCATATGTAATTTTGTTCATATGCAATTTTGTCCATACGAAATTTTGTTCATATGAAATTTTGTTCATATGTAATTTTGTCCATATGTAATTTTGTCCATATGCAATTTTGTCCATATGAAATTTTGTTCATATTTAATTTTATCCATATGCAATTTTGTCCATATGAAATTTTGATCATATGAAATTTTGTCCATATGCAATTTTGTCCATATGAAATTTTGTTCATATGTAATTTTGTCCATATGAAATTTTGTTCATATGTAATTTTGTCCATATGTAATTTTGTCCATATGCAATTTTGTCCATATGAAATTTTGTTCATATGTAATTTTGTTCATATGTAATTTTGTCCATTTGAAATTTTGTTCATATGTAATTTTATCCATATGCAATTTTGTCCATATGCAATTTTGTCCATATGCAATTTTGTCCATATGCAATTTTGTCCATATGCAATTTTGTCCATATGAAATTTTGTTCATATGCAATTTTGTCCATATGAAATTTTGTTCATATGTAATTTTGTCCATATGAAATTTTGATCATATGTAATTTTGTCCATATGTAATTTTGTCCATATGAAATTTTGGTCATATGAAATTTTGTCCATATGCAATTTTGTCCATATGCAATTTTGTCCATATGAAATTTTGGCCATATGAAATTTTGTCCATATGCAATTTTGTCCATATGAAATTTTGTTCATATGTAATTTTGTTCATATGAAATTTTGTTCATATATAATTTTATCTATATGCAATTTTGTCCATATGCAATTTTGTCCATATGAAATTTTGTTGATATGCAATTTTGTACATATGAAATTTTGTTCATATGTAATTTTATCCATATGCAATTTTGTCCATATGCAATTTTGTCCATATGCAATTTTGTCCATACGAAATTTTGTTCATATGAAATTTTGTTCATATGTAATTTTGTCCATATGTAATTTTGTCCATATGCAATTTTGTCCATATGAAATTTTGTTCATATTTAATTTTATCCATATGCAATTTTGTCCATATGAAATTTTGATCATATGAAATTTTGTCCATATGCAATTTTGTCCATATGAAATTTTGTTCATATGTAATTTTGTCCATATGAAATTTTGTTCATATGTAATTTTGTCCATATGCAATTTTGTCCATATGAAATTTTGTTCATATGCAATTTTGTCCATATGAAATTTTGTCCATATGAAATTTTGTTCATATGTAATTTTGTTCATATGTAATTTTGCCCATATGAAATTTTGTTCATATGTGATTTTGTTCATATGTAATTTTGTCCATATGAAATTTTGTTCATATGTAATTTTGTCCATATGTAATTTTGTCCATATGAAATTTTGTCCATATGAAATTGTGTTCATATGTAATTTTGTCCATATGCAATTTTGTACATATGCAATTTTGTCCATATGTTAATTTTTCCATATGCAATTTTGTCCATATGAAATTTTGTTCATATGTAATTTTGTCCATATGAAATTTTGTTCATATGTAATTTTGTCCATATGTAATTTTGTCCATATGAAATTTTGTTCATATGTAATTTTGTTCATATGTAATTTTGTCCATATGCAATTTTATCCATATGCAATTTTGTCCATATGAAATTTTGGTCATATGAAATTTTGTCCATATGCAATTTTGTCCATATGAAATTTTGTTCATATGTAATTTTGTTCATATAAAATTTTGTTCATATGTAATTTTATCTATATGCAATTTTGTCCATATGCAATTTTGTCCATATAAAATTTTGTTCATATGAAATTTTGTTCATATGTAATTTTGTCCATATGAAATTTTGTTCATATGTAATTTTGTCCATATGCAATTTTGTCCATATTAAATTTTGTTCATATGTAATTTTGTCCATATGAAATTTTGTTCATATGTAATTTTGTCCATATGAAATTTTGTTCATATGTAATTTTGTCCATATGAAATTTTGATCATATGTAATTTTGTCCATATGTAATTTTCTCCATATGAAATTTTGGTCATATGAAATTTTGTCCATATGCAATTTTGTCCATATGAAATTTTGTTCTTATATAATTTTATCCATATGCAATTTTGTCCATATGCAATTTTGTCCATATGAAATTTTGTTCATATGTAATTTTGTCCATATGAAATTTTGTCCATATGCAATTTTGTCCATATGCAATTTTGTCCATATGCAATTTTGTCCATATGAAATTTTGTTCATATGCAATTTTGTCCATATGCAATTTTGTCCATATGCAATTTTGTCCATATGCAATTTTGTCCATATGAAATTTTGTTCATATGAAATTTTGTTCATATGTAAATTTGTCCATATGTAAATTTGTCCATATGCAATTTTGTCCATATGAAATTTTGTTCATATGTAATTTTATCCATATGCACTTTTGTCTATATGAAATTTTGTTCATATGTAATTTTATCCATATGCAATTTTGTCCATATGCAATTTTGTCCATATGCAATTTTGTCCATATGCAATTTTGTCCATATGAAATTTTGTTCATATGTAATTTTGTCCATATGAAATTTTGTTCATATGTAATTTTGTCCATATGGAATTTTGTCCATATGAAATTTTGTTCATATGCAATTTTGTCACTATGCAATTTTGTCCATATGAAACTTTGTTCATATGTAATTTTGTCCATATGAAATTTTGTTCATATGTAATTTTGGTCATATGAAATTTTCTTCATATGTAATTTTGTCCATATGGAATTTTGTCCATATGAAATTTTGTTCATATGAAATTTTGTTCATATGTAATTTTGGTCATATGAAATTTTGTTCATATGTAATTTTGTCCATATGAAATTTTGTTCATATGAAATTTTGTTCATATGTAATTTTGGTCATATGAAATTTTGTTCATATGTAATTTTGTCCATATGGAATTTTGTTCATATGAAATATTGTTCATATGTAATTTTGGTCATATGAAATTTTGTTCATATGTAATTTTATCCATATGCAATTTTGTCCATATGCAATTTTGTCCATATGCAATTTTGTCCATATGCAATTTTGTCCATATGAAATTTTGGTCATATGAAATTTTGTTCATATGTAATTTTGTCCATATGGAATTTTGTTCATATGAAATATTGTTCATATGTAATTTTGGTCATATGAAATTTTGTTCATATGTAATTTTGTCCATATGCAATTTTGTCCATATGAAATTTTGTTCATATGTAATTTTGTTCATATGAAATTTTGTTCATATGTAATTTTATCTATATGCAATTTTGGCCATATGCAATTTTGTCCATATGAAATTTTGTTCATATGTAATTTTGTCCATATGGAATTTTGTCCATATGAAATTTTGTTCATATGAAATTTTGTTCATATGTAATTTTATCCATATGCAATTTTGTCCATATGCAATTTTGTCCATATGCAATTTTGTCCATATGCAATTTTGTCCATATGAAATTTTGTTCATATGTAATTTTGTCCATATGAAATGTTGTTCATATGTAATTTTGTCCATATGGAATTTTGTCCATATGAAATTTTGTTCATATGCAATTTTGTCACTATGCAATTTTGTCCATATGAAACTTTGTTCATATGTAATTTTGTCCATATGAAATTTTGTTCATATGTAATTTTGGTCATATGAAATTTTCTTCATATGTAATTTTGTCCATATGGAATTTTGTCCATATGAAATTTTGTTCATATGAAATTTTGTTCATATGTAATTTTGGTCATATGAAATTTTGTTCATATGTAATTTTGTCCATATGAAATTTTGTTCATATGAAATTTTGTTCATATGTAATTTTGGTCATATGAAATTTTGTTCATATGTAATTTTGTTCATATGAAATATTGTTCATATGTAATTTTGGTCATATGAAATTTTGTTCATATGTAATTTTGTCCATATGGAATTTTGTCCATATGAAATTTTGTCCATATGAAATTTTGTCTAACCGTGACGCTATCCTTATACAAAATGACCTACAAAACTTTAACAACTAAAAATAAATGCGCATGTCGCTCAAATCCGATTTCTTTTAACTATATCTTAGATAGAATTAGTCTACCTAATGTTTCATTAAAAGGCTTTTCAGAGTGCATTTTCATTCTCATCTTAGCTTTAAAACTGGATTTGGAACTTGGACTTGTATGTTGGTAAAAGGAATTTTCAGATCCCTGTGTATTCTTAAGTCGTTGTACACCTATCTTGTAAGACTGAATATTTTAAATATACAAGCCAAGTTTGATCACCGTTTTATATGGTACACAAAACATGGTTAAGATTGTGGCAAAATAAAAATTTGGATTTGCGTTACGTCACTTGTCTAATCCTATTATCGGGGACTACGTTAATGTTTTTAAAAAAATTTCAACCTAATATAATGTAAAAAAACTAAGTCAACATTTATCCGTAAAATAAGTTGGCAACATTGTGTAATGTGAGTTTCTGAGACATTGTGTTTTAATACATTTGTGATCAAGCAAAATGAACAGATAGTTTTTATTAACACTGTACAGCATTGGGCTATCGTGACATCGTAAATGTATCGACAACGTCGCCAACATATTGACGTATGATCTTAAATGTCAATAAAAATTTTTTTTACATTGTCTCATGATCGGTAATTAAAAAATAAAAACAAATTAATTTTACAGTGTATTTGCGACTCATTTTCACGACATGGGTTGTTAAATTATCAATGTATCCGAAAATTTGTTGATACACAGTATAGTTTCGTACAGTTATGTTGAGTTTTTTTTTTATTAATCAAGCATTAAGTGAAAAAATTAAGAAAAATAAGTATGAATTTTACTTCGTGTTTCAAAAATAAATTTATAAATGCTTTTTTTTATTTTAATTTACTTTCATTTTAATAGGAAATGGAATCACGAAAGAAAGATGTTTTTATTAACAACTATAAATAAGGCTAAAGCACAAAAAGGATTTTCCTTCAAAAAAAATAAAAAAAAAATGTTTACGAAATTGTCCATATTACATTTTTCTTTCTCAAAATATATTCAATTCAAATATTTTAAAAACTTATCCACAAGAATATAATATTTTGACATTTGATTTGACGTTTATTTTAGAGACAGTGTTTAGAGTGATCTGAATTGTTAGCAAATAACATTGTGTCGTCAACACAATGTTGTCAGTTCAGAAAATTTGACATATTGTATTTGTATGTACATTGTATCGGTTGAAATTTTTTGGATACATTTCCGATGTCACGCACCGTTATAAAAAAATTTTGTAAGCCCAAATATCTGTTAAACCAGTCGCGCATCTTTGTCAACATTTGTGATCACGTCGTTAATGTCTCAACACAAAGTTGAATTTAATGTTCACATAATCTTAAATGCCTACAAAAGCTCACAAAAGCTTCATACATTGTCTACATAATCACAATTGTTGTTGACGATGTATCCACGACCGGTTTGATAGGTATTTGGGTTTACAAATATTTTTAAAAACCCAATGTTGTACAGTGTTAATAAAAACTATCTGTTCATTTTGCTTGATCACAAATGAATTAAAACACAAGGTCTCAGAAAGCTCTCAGTACACAATGTTGCCAACTTACTTTACGGTTAAAATTGATAACTTAGTTTTTTTTACAACGTATCAGTTTGAAGTTTTATTTTAAGACATTTACGATGTGAACGTGTTTATTCAATTTTAATTTTAGTTTTGATTTGAAGCAAATATATGTAATAAATTTGTTTTGTAAACTGTGCTAAGCAGTCTAAATAAATAAATAAATTATTACAACACTAAGAAAGGAGAGGAAAATTTTCTTTTACATATAATCTGCTTACAAAACGTTAAAAAATTTAAAGGTTTTCAATAAACTTTCGTAGACGTATTCAAAGTATATTTCGTTATTTAACATTGTGAATATTTCAATAAAATTGTAGATTATATTAATTTAAAAATATAAAAATAATTAAAAACAAAAAACGTCTAACGTATAACATTTTGAACAATCTGTTCAAAAGTTCTCATATCATATTATTTCGAGTATCTAGCTACTACATTAAATTTAATTGAATCACTCTTAAAATAAAATATGCAATTTTTAAAACTAGTCTAAATTCTACTTGAATTCATAATGAATGAAACTTAACATTTTTAATTAATTAACATAATTAATTAGCATTTTGGTAAGGATAAATATACATTTTATATTTTTTATTCTTGATATTTTAATAATTTTTACATTGCAAAAAATTAAAAATATTCTAACTATAGATTCTTGCATAATGCAAAGCAATTACCTTTAATACGCCTATATAGATAATAAAATGTTATATAAAGACAAAAAGAAAGCGAAAAAACTAAAATCACATTTGAATTTTAAATTAAATAGTGATAGCTATCATTATTCTATTTATTTATTTTTTTTTTTCTTCTCTTTTTGCAATTTATTTTGAATATGTTTATTCGTAGGAGAAAGAGTGAAAATAACAAAGTAAAAAAGTGCTAACACTTTATTTTTGGTGTAAATTGGCAAAATATAATCAGTGTTGCCATTTTCTTTTAATTATTTCAAATTTATTACATTTACCTAAGTCTACATAATATATTCCAAGTTATGACACTGCAGAGAGGATTCTCATTTTCACCCCTATTTATACAGGCCAGCATAGGAAAAATAAAGACCAGATTTTTTAAGTCTAATAACTGAAAAAATATAATTTTTTTCGAGTTTTGTTCTAAAAAGAAATTAAAATTTGGTATTTTTTATATCGAATAGTAAAAAAAAAATATTATATATTTTAATGTTTTATTATAGAAAAATTGATTTAAAAAAGACCTTGCCATTTGAAAAAAAAATATTTACACCTTTCAAAAGAGAGTAAAACATATAAAAAATTACTTCTAATCATCACAATTTTTTTTCACCATTTTTCTTTAACCAACAATTTTTTAAACTTTAAAATATATTTTATGTAATATTTTTTTATATAATTCTAAAATTTATTTTGATATTAAATTTATATTTTTTTATTTATATTTAATGCTCTAAAACTTTGTTTAAATATAAAAATATCTGCCAAATTTATAAAATTACTTCACAGCGCGCTCAAATTGGTTGAAAAGAAATACAAAAAAAAAAGAACAAAATCTAATATCTTAGGCAAATACATAGGCAAATGTCATTTTTCATTCTCATTTATTTGGAAGTATTAATATGTACTAATGAATAATCTTATTTTTGTCTCTTTTTTCACGCATACAGTCTCTGTAAGCGAATGTCATGATTTTGAATAAATGTAGACTTATGGTGGATTTTCTCTTCAAGGACGAACGTCCGGACAATTGCACCATAAATGAAACACAAATACCATTAAGGAAAATTTTATGATTTCCTCTCATTGCGCAAAGGACTGACATTTATTATGTAGTCAAAAAAGGTTGACGTTTGAAAATATGTTTACATGCGTTGATATTACTTTTATTAAAAAAATTTAAAATTTTGTTAAGAGTAATAATGGATAATAACATTGTAATTTCGAAAAATATAAAGTATAGCGCTTTGGTTTTATCTTAAAATATAAATAATTTGTTAGAAACAAAATAATCTTATACTAAAAAACAAAAAAATTACACTTTATATTTTCTTCTTAAAAAACATTTGAAATTCTATATGTGTGAATGCGTTTATTCATAAATCGAGATAGTAATAAATATTTATTAAATAATTATATATCTATCCTTTTCCTTTACTTCGTCCTTCAGCCAAAAGTTAAAAATATTTTAACTAAGAAATTGGATGAAGAAAATGCTCGTAGAGGATTTTTTGTGTATGGGTTGGTAAAATAAAAATTTTTGATTGGTTAAAAAATTTGTCCGAACGTTCGTCCATTAAGAGGAAATCAACCTTTAGCATTTACTCATACTTAACAGTTATCTAGAATTTAATTATATGTTAATAAATATTGTTTGCTTTTATCATTATCAAATATAAGTATTATGGAATAATACATAGTGGGAAAAAGTACCAATTATGAGTATAAATTTGTAATATGTTATTATGTCATGTTTATACGACGCAGAAATTTACCGCAGATCATCTATAGCGCAAAAATCTACCTTCATGTTTATACGTAAAAAAATGGAAACATTTTTACCACATTTTTATTATTATTCTAATGTCAATTCAAAAATATTATTTGTATAATTTATTTATATTATTTTTAGTATACATATTTTATTTTTATTGCTTTAATATGTTTGTACAATATGTTTTATTTTTTTTTTTGTTTAATTTAAAAAAAAAAAATAAATAAATATACTAAAAAATAATTTTTTTTATGCATATTTTAAATATAAATTGTTTTTCTTCTATAATTTAGTTCTACATTTTTAGAGCTTATATTACTAAATTATTTAATTTAAAATATTACGTTTGATAAAAAAATTAAAAAAAAAAAATTGTAAAGCAAAAAATGGCAAGTAAAAATCTTTGATTAATACTAACCTGAAGCTTAACTAACATTTATTTACTAAAATTATTTTAATACTAAACTTTAATCCACTCGCTTTTATACGCGGAAATATGTATATATAAATTTTTTATTTGATCAATATCCGATCAGAACATTGCATTAGTAGGGTTCCATTAAGCTGTGTAAACTACTCATGAGTAGATTGTAACAGGAACGCTCATTTTATGCTCATGAACAAAACATAACCCAAAAACATTGATGTTAGTTTGTTTTGTTTTGGAAATTTATTTATCAAAAAATCCTTAACAAAATTTAGTTTTATATGTAATTATTTTTAAAATAAAGTGGTTACTTATCATATTTAAATTATTTTTTTGTTGAAAAATATTTCAATTTTTGTTTATTTAAATGTCAGTATCAACTTCAAATTATAAATATGACACTAAATAATTATTCAGCACAAAAAAATTTTATTCAGCACCTAGCGGAAAGTAGATTTGCTAACGATTTTTTACCCAATAACAAGAGGTAGTGTAGCTGTGTTCAAAAATGTGTAAAAATGGTTAGTTTACACAGCATAATGGAATGCTACTATTGTCAACAACAAATTAATTCTTTGCACGTTGTGTAGATATAAAGAATAATAAAAATATTTTGACACTGTCATACTGAAATTCCTAGAAAAAGAATTCAAACGTCAAAAATCTACTAGAAATTTTAAATTCCGGTAGATTTACTTAACCTTTACCGAAATATCACTCCTCATCCACAAATTTCGGTAGATTTCTACCCATATGAACATGCATATTAATAATATAACTATGAGAGAGGCGGAGAAAAATAAAACTATTAGAAAATTTTCAAAATAAATTGCAAAAAAAATATTTCCGAAATTGAAAATTGTTGGGAAAATTCAATTTAACAAATTTGTTGAATATGATGTAAAAGTTGGTCTTAGTATCAACAAAACTTTACTTCAACTTGAAAACAAACAATTCATTATACCATTGAAATCCTCAAAGTTGGCATTAATTAGGGTATATAAAATGGTATCGATATAAGATTAAAATAATGCCAATTTACCTGTAACTTAATCTTCACATATCTTGTTGACTTTCGATTGTGCAAAGTTAAAATTACAGAAATTACTCATTAAAGAGATTGATGTATTAACCTCTTCACGCTACACGCTGAGTAATTCTAAAGACTGTAGCGCTTATTAGACTGTATGCAAAATCTAAGCCTCCTTAAAAATTTTTAAAATAATTTTAAAAGTTTATAAGTGCAGCACGAAGTAAAAATACTCAGGCTAAATAAATTAAATAAGTACTTAAGGTGCCAGGTCGAACTTCAATTTTTTTTTTTTTATATTTTGATAACGTATATTTATTTATATACATTTATATATTTAATATATATATATATACAGATATAAAAAAAAATAAATATAAAATTTTACTTTCACCAAAACGAGTACATATTTTAAATCTACTAATATAATACAATAATAACTAGTATGAATATATACATACTAGGGGCCCCTGTTGAGTAATTATATTTCAAGTTGAAGTCAAATTTAAAGTTTTTAAAAAAACAGGAATTTACGTACTGACATAGACTTTGCACGATATAGCAGAAACCACTCGTGTTTAATAAAAAGTTTTGTGGTTAGTAAGTTTTATTTAGGACACATAAATACACGTCCCTGATATACTGCTTCGTTTCCGATATATTCCCTACAGTAAGTGGCATTTAGTGATAAAATTACTAAAAATAAAAAGTTTTGTTATTAAAAAGGTACGTAAATATATACCTACATAATACATAATTTTAATAAAAACTATATTATTACTACAAAATGAAGAATTCAAGTGATTTGTTTTTTTGTTGTTTTTATATTTTTTATTTGAGATTAATTTGTTTCTTTGTTTTTATTTGGTATATGTACACAGATTCATTTGCAAGTACATAATATAAATTATAATAACTGATTTGTTTGCTTTTGCTTATTATTTTCATAAGATCTCACTTATGCATAATGTATTTGCTGAATAATAAAATCGTATGTGTACAAAATGTTCAAGTGTGTGCGCATTTTTGTTTTATATATAATCTTATATATTATGTATATTAGAAGTTCATTAAGAAGTAGGAGAATTGAAATAAAATAAAAAGGTGTTTACTGCGCAGGACCTTAAATGCTTGTCAATTATAATTATAGATATGTGTACTTATATGTGAATATATACTTATATGTATAATAAGGAATGAAATGAAATTTACATTTTTGATGTAAAATATGCTGAAATTGCTTCAAAAAATTCATCTGTATACCATCTTTGTTGAAATGCATCAGCTTCATCTAAAATTGCTTGTTCTAATTGATTTCTATCAATATTTTGTACAAGATGTTTTGTTGTTTGTAGAGCACCAATTGGAAGTTTTCAAAAATCATTTATTTTTGACCATATATTTTCTACATCTTCTATATTGTATATCTCTGAAACAAAATTAAATTTCAAAGCTTCATCTGCAGTCAATTTATGACCACACAATAACATTTCCATAGCTTTAGATTTAAGCAAAATTTTTGGAAATAAATATGATGAACCACCTTCAGCACAAATATCTAATTTAACAAATGGTGTTAAGAAATATGCATTGTTAGAGCAATATACAATATCGCATAGAGCTGCTGTTGTTGCTGCAATACCAAAACATGGACCATTCACAACAACAATCAATAATTTTGGAAATTCAAAAAATGCTCTTATAAAATCTATTATCATTGCTTTTTTCTTCTTTAAAAAACCATCAAAATCAACTTGTCCTGATTCCAATGCCGGTGATTTAGACAAATCATTTTCAGAACTATAAAATTCTCCAATACCAGTTAGAACTACAACATTGATATTATCATCATTAGCAGATTCTCGTAAAATACGCGACAGCTCATGATAAATTATATCATTCATAGCATTTTTCTTCTCGGGTCCGTTAAATTTTATAATTAACACTTTATCTCTTTGTTCTATTATTAAATCTGTACTCACAACAGGAGCCATTATTAAATTATCAATTATCGTATTTTTCTTTCGCAAAAACTGCCAACAACTTTAATTAATTTATTTAGTTTGAATTTAAGTATGATGATAACATAGTCAATATTTTCAATGTTAATACGTCACAATAATGCAAAATAAAATTTTAAAATTTTAAATTTAATTATCTTATTTGATAAGTATGACTTACATACTTAATACAAATTTATATATATACATATTAGGTACATATACATCAACACAATTCAGTTGTACAATTTATAATATCAGAAATTATAACACAGTGAATGACCATTCCCAATGAATTCCGAAATAGTAACAATATATTGTAAATCAACGTATTTTTTGTTTGCATAATTAAGGTACAAATAAATTAATTTGTATTTATTTTTGTTAAAAAAGAAGAGAATGAACACATACAATAAATAAATAACAAAATTTTCGAATTAAATAAGAATTTTTTTTTTTTAATTCATTTTTATTTATTCTTTAATATTTAATTCACAAACAAGTGATATTTATTTACCCTATTATTTTTAAAGTAATGTTTAGGGTTTTTGCAAAGACAGGATTCATGTATAGTTAAATGACATAACCACTAATACTGTCGGTAATCATTATTGAATAAATTCAAAACATTATAGAACAAACCTTAATAATGAAAAATAATATCCACAAACAAAAACTTCCATTAAAAAAATTCATACCTAGAGCAGGATTCAAACCTAAAATTTCTATTAATAGTTATAACTACTACACGTATGCAATAGTGATCGACAAGACTGAACACCTATGTGCCTTAACAGTACAGTAATCGATAAATCAACATAATCAAACTATATATACAAAAAATATGGCAACACTGTCTAATATAATTCAAGTGTTTCCTACATCATGAATTTTTTTTTTTATCTCAATCCTATTTACTTAATGCATATTCTAAATATAAAAAATTTATTATCGAATCACTTGATCTAAAAACAAAATTATTACTCATCTACTCGTTCAATCGAATTAAATTTCACTTGCTCTCAATTATTATTTTAAAATAACAAAAAAAAAAAAAATGATAAAAATTTTAAAAATTAATGTCCTAAATTTGAGCTCCCATCTATCAACAAATCTCATTAAATATTAATTTAATAAAAAATCAGTAATTTTTTAACTTGAAATTTAGGAAAGGATAAAATGATAATTTTGTTTTTCTTTTTTGTATATTTTTTTTAAATGTCAAAAAAAAAAAAAATAGCAAAATAAAAAATTATGTTGAATAATTCAAGTGCATAACAGTTTTTACACCATTTTTTTTTTTTTTTAATCATAACGAATTATATGTAAGTATGCACATAAATTATTTATTAGTTTTAATACTTCAGAAATTTTTTTAAAATGAAAAATTTACAAGATTTTTATACTTACATACATATGTACGTAAGTCACATTAAATGGAATTTTCTATTCAAATCAATTTCTAAGGATATACATTTTGGTTTTTATTTGTATATTTATTTAAGCAGTCGAATAATTGTGAATGAAAATTTTTACAGCGGATAAATATTCACAAAATAGGTATTAGAAACGTTATTATCTAGGTTCAATTTGACATTTTAAGCTGTAAAAGCTGATTAAGCTGTAAAATAAATAAAATTTTTTGTTATTTTCCTGTTAATCCCTGTTGGAGCATAGTGCATCAACGTGCCTTTTACAATGTTCTCTATTTTGTTCAGTGATCTTGATTTCATCCATAACTATCTAATTTAGCTATTATGATTCGACGCCAAGTGTTGTTGAGTCTTGCTCTCCTTCTATTGCCATAGGAGCCTCTATTCTAGGACCATTCTAGATATATTTATTTGGTGGGTTTGCACGTATGCATTTTAATTTTCAATGCTTTTTTTTTTTTTTTTTTTTATAAATAGCCGCGCGCTAGGATAGGACCTTTGATACTTACGTACTGCTTGGCTGGGATAGAGAAGGAAGAGGAAGAAGGAAAGTGTGGTACAAATTAACAGGTAGTGTGAGCAAAAACCGTTTAATGTTTGACTTGAACCTCTGGAGATTATAACAAGTTGTTCTGTTATTATTTGATTGTGGAAACACGTCGGGACGGATGTGATTCCACATTCGCGACGCTCGGACTATAAATGAATTTCCATAACCATTTTTTTGCCATCTTGGGATTTCCACTGTGTAGGGGTGAGCATTTGCCGCTCCTCTTGTTGCGCGTTGGAACTGTTTTAGAGGAGGAAGTATTGATTTGATTTCTACTGAGCAAGTGTTCACACCTACAAGATATCTATAAAACAGAGAAAGTACGCCCCTACTTTACGACGATGTCCAAGAGAAGTTAAGGATGAAGTTACATTTGGGTCGCCTATGAGACGAATGGCGCGATTTTGAACGCGGTCAAGGTAGCTTAAGGCTGAAATGGGAGCGCCAGCCCAAATGTGAGAATTGTATTCCATCTTGGGTCGTATAAATTCTTTATAGATATTAAGGAGTTCCAAAGGTGAGAAGAGAGCTTTACAACGACTTAAATAGCCTAAACATTTGGCAAAAAATATGGTCTTTCCAAGTAACTTTTTGATTTTTCTAAGATGTTTAGACTATTCGAATTTTGCAAAGTAACACCTTGGAAGGAGAGATTGGGTTCAAATCTTAGAAGTTTAAGTGAGATCAGACAGCTTTGAGTTTTTGTTGAGTTGAACTCAACTCTGCTTTTTTTGCCCCAGTCAGCAATTTTGTTCAAGTCATGGTTAATCATATTCACCATGATTTGCCTTCTATTGCTAACTTCGACGTTTGAAGCATTGATTCTGCGGAGGAAATCAAAGGAAGCCACCAGAGTGCTGTCATCTACAAAGCTGTGAATTGGATTGAAAGTTGATTGAAGTAGATCATTGATGAAAATCAAGAAGAAAGTGGGGGAGAGGACTGATCCTTGCGGAACACCGGCATTTATGTGAATTTTGTCAGACGTGAAACCGTCGACTAAGACACGAATCGAGCGATTCGAAAGGAAGCCTTCAATCCATTATTTATTATAGCTTAATTTGATTCATTGCCATTTATTTACATGTTAGCTGCATCATAAGTCCATAATACTGATGGTGTTGGGCCAAAATATTCTACAAATTCTTCTTTAGCAAGTTTCGCCGCCATACAGAAGTATTGACAAAACACAAGTTTTGAATATTCTAATCTTGATATTTTCTGGTTATATAGCACTCTTCCATATTGGACTTAGTTCACCAAATGAATCTCTGGTCTTACGCAGTCTGTTGTTGACATCACTATTTCTTTTCCAACGTTTGTGATTAATATGTGGCCTATGTAGGACAAATTTTTAACATATGAGAGTGCTTGCTCCTTCTGCACGTAAAATTAATTCGTTTTGTTTTATTTTCACTTTTACTGCAGCGGTTGGGACATGAAATATTAATACAAAGAAGTTGCAGGAATGGTAAAAGTTTTTACAAAGAACAAATTCAGTTCCAAACTTTAACTATTTACGATCAATATTTCATATAAATTCTATTTTATTAATTTATACTTTTTTGCTTAAATTTATAAAATTTATTTACTGTTAGAAAATAAAATAAAAAAACAAATGAAATTGAAATGCAAATTTTTACAGCACTAGTATTTATAGTAAATTTTATAATTAACATATTAAATATTTTCTAAAATAAAATATTTACCAACAAAACCTCATCATTTGATTTTGATAGGTCAAGATAATTCAAGAAAGCTTCACCAACATGTACATATACGCTAGTTTGTTGAAATCAGCTTCACTCAAGTCAATCACAAAATGTACCTACTTGACTTGGAAATTTTAATCGAATACGAGTCGACATTAATGTAAAAAATTTACGAAGTTCTGTTAATGTTTAGAGTGAATTTAAAAATAGATTTTTATAAAGTTTTACAAATTTTAGACATCAAAATTGATGTCACCAAAAATACATGGTCAAACTCAAGTTATTTTCAAGTTGACAGCCACTTAAGCTGGTCAATCGAATACACAGTTTGAAATTGCGAAAAGAATTCAAGTCAAGTACTGAAACCGACAAATACCTATGTCAGCTTATTTAGGCAATTTGACATTTACATATGTAGTTCTATGTCATTATAGTTAGCGCATTAGTTTTATTACTTTACTTTGTATGATTCGAAATTGTTCAGATTTCAGTATGAATAAAAAACCAGTAAATAATATTTTACTAAACAAATTTTCAGTACCAGTATCATTATGATTAATTGTTACTTAAAATTGTCAATAAAACAGAGCAAAAATATTGGTAAAAGTCATGAGTATATTTTTAGTAAATCAACAAATATCAATTATTGTACAAAAATTTCATTTTAGTTTGAATATATTTTTAATTCTCATTAACAGAGGATACTAGTTTTACTGGTACTTACTAATCGTATACTTATAATGTTCTCAATACTTATATTTTATCTGAATACTATCAATTATAAGTACAAATAAGTTATACTTGTACTGATTTATAAAAGATGACAACGACGAATTGACGATCAATCGATCAACCAAAACTGTTGATTGAACCAATAAAATTGTCAAATTGACATATTCACACTTTTGACATCGTATCTTCGATATTACCGAACACAAATTTTTGATATGTGAATTGAGATTTATTTGTGTGTATTTTTGGGTTTTTAAATTAAATTTTTTAGAAAGATATGTAATAAAAATTACAAAGAGTAAATTGTAGTTATATATTCCATATTTTTTGACATTTCTCATAACACACTTACACAAAACAATAACGATTAACAACTAATCATAACATTTTTTGCTGCTATGTATGCTCAAATTTGACTGCCATTTTACATAACCTAAAGATGATGATAGTCAATTGCGGTCAATTGCGCTACCGAAAGCATTTTTTACACTTGCAACGCAGATGACATAACCCAAAGCAGGGTGTTAATTACCTTCAAGACTATTAATATTATAGTGTTTTTCAATATAGGAATGATACAATTTAAAAATTAAAAAAACATATAAATTATTCAGTGAAACACAAAATTTTTTAATTGAAAGGTTACATTATGCCATTATGTATGAAAAATAACATCATTCAAATTATCACCACGACTTCTCCATACGTACTGCATTCTGCCAACCCAATTTGCTATCTATTTTTCACATAAATTTGGTTATATTTCATTCAGGACGTTCAATGTTAATTTGTTATTGCTCAATTGTTCTTGGATTATCAGCATAAAATTGTGACTTATAATATCCCCAAAGAAAGAAATCACAATGTGTTAAATCACACGACCTGGGAGGATAATTAACTGGACCATTCCTTGAGATAATTTTATTATCAAATTTTGTTTTTAATAAATCGATTGTAAGGGTGGCTGTGTGATAGTTGACACCGTCTTGTTGAAAACACATATCCTTCAGATTATTCTCAAAAACAGCCCCAGCAAAAAAAAATGCATTTAACATTGTGATGTAGCGTTCTCCATTGACCAAAATCACTCCACCAGCATAAATTGCACATCAGACAGTGGCTTTATCTGTATGTAATGGTGTATGAACAGTTTCGTATGGATTTTCAGCACACCAAATTCTGTAATTATGTTTGTTTACATAGCCTCTTAAACAAAAATGAGCTTCATTCATCAGTGAATAAAATTTGTCGATAAAAATGTTCATCATTTGCAAGTTGTTCAAAATTAAAAATTCCTAAACGTTGTTCAAGAGTGTCCATTTCCACGGTTAAATGGCATAACCTACTGAACATAAATGACATAATAAATGTCAACAAAATAATACGCAGTGTTGTCAGTTTAACCATTTTAAATTATATCATCACTATTGGAAAACCCTTTATTAATAGCTATAATTCGTTATTAATAGCTATTATTCGCTATTAATAGCTATTACTCGCTATTAATAGTAATTATTCGCTATTAATAGCTATAATTCGCAATTAATAGCTTCTATTCTCTATTAATAGCTATTATTCGTTATTAATAGCTATTATTCGCTATTAATAGCTATTATTTAAATAGCTATTATTCGTTATTAATAGCTATTATTCGCTATTAATGCCTTACAAGTTTTAAATTTAAAAATTTTGATTTTTTTATAAAAAATTGTGAAGGTTAGGTCCTGCGTCAAAAAGAGAGTATCTAATTAAACTTTTTTAAACAAAATTAAATGCGAGTATACGCTTAATTACGCAGTTACGCTTAATTTTTGTTTTAAAAATCTGTAAACATATAATTTTTGCCTCTATATTGGCTTTTACTGGGGAAATAGTATTTAATATTAACTGATATAATCTAGTATGATTGTCTATTTGATAGCCATAAAACTAAATCAATCTTAAAACAATTTCAAAGGTCTATTACTTAAAGAATTTCAATCATTTCTAATCATCTCATAAAATTATCCAAAATATCCTGTGTAAATATGTTTTGTTGTAATACTTATTTACGAAAAACTCTCTTTATAAAAGAAAATACTATTTACTTTTGTCTATTGTGTAACGGAAAATATTTAAATTGACTAAATAAGGTAAATAGTTTAATATATATGTACTACATTTTAAATTACAAATTAAAAAAAAAACAAAAGTTTAAACAATTAAACCTTTATTCATCAAATATTTATAGAGATCTAACTTTATCTGATTCTTTTATTTAATTTTTTTTTATTAAATTTTTTTCTACTTGTTACTATATTATTTACAAATTTTTAATCAGCATAAATTTCAAAAGGACATTTTTCTCATAACCATAAAACTAAATTTTGTAAGTATTTATATATGTATAGTTGTATAATATAGATTCTACACAACTCTACACAATATAATATAATATGTTTGAAGAAAACACATGTTTAAAGATTCAATTAATTAAAATTCTCAAATGAAATATTTAAAGTTTATTTTTGGTGATTGGGGGACTTAGATAGGGGAACTGAAGTTTTTAGATAAGACTATATGTTTATTTTTAAACCATACCTCTTTAACTTTAATATAATACAATAGAAGTGAAAAAAATATATGTACCTTAAATACATAAATAATTAAATTATATCCTTTTCTATTTACATTATATGAATACAAGGTGCTATAGTGGTCAGTGTACGAATTGAATGTATTAAAAGTTGTAATATGAATCAAATTTCATACTAGGCGGATTTATCATATATTATATATATAAAAGTATTTCATCATTGTTTATCCATTCCGTTTTTCTTGGAAGTGTGTAGATTTTATAGCAAAGATCTAATATATTTTGGTTCCGAGATTATTTCTGATTACACTTATTTTTTTTAACAAATTGGTTGTATATTGTGTATTCTACTTTGTGTCGCTCGGATCACCATCTAGTCGAAGAGACGAATGGTATTTACCACTGAATTTTAAATCGTTAAATTACATTTTTCAGGCATCCTACCGCTTATAGAAATTTTTATAAGAGGTTAAAGGTGTCCATTTATTACCAGCAGTTTTTTCAAATCAAATTTCATTAGTAATAACCGGCCATTGCAATACAGATATTTGAATGTGATAATTTGTTTTAAGTTCAAAATTGAATCTATTTTCACAAAAACTTTTTTATATCAACTTCCGCAGACTTTGCTTTTACAAAATATGTATTGAATAAAAAAAAAAAACAGATAATTAATTCTATACAAATTTCTTTCAGTTCTAGTAAAATATTTCCTTTATATAGGTATAAATCTAAAATAGCTCAATTGAGTGAAATATTGAAAATGTACTTCATTATTTGGTACGTTACTTAAATCTTTCTCTAAAAAATAAACTAATCTAGAGGTTTTTGGGTTAAACCTCAAATATGGAATGTGACAAATAAATATCGCCTTCAGAACGAAATTAATGTAATAAAAATAATAACTAAATTTTTTTAAATAATATAAAGAAGAGGACTTTTGATTATTTGTTTTTTTTATTTACATATCTGTTTGCGTATTCACCTATAAATATGTAAATAAATTTTTAGGCCCTTTTTCCTTTCGGAATGTGGGCCCCGTTTTTATTATTTTTTTTCCAATTCATTTTATCCCAAAGACAATATTCATCGACCGACTCATCGGGAATATTATGAAATTTTTGGTTGAAAGGTAGAGGCGTCCTATCGTACTATCTACCCTAGTCCTATCGTACTATAGAACAAACCCTTACAATGGAATTCAAAGTGAGGAAAATCATGAATTTTAAATATGGAATTCAAAGTGAGGAAAATCAAAATGGAGACAACCTCCATTCAAATGATTCTGTACTTTTCAATTTTATAATTTAGAATGATTTAAAAAAAATTATTCGAAATCAGATGCTTTTTCTTTCATTTGACGTTAAGATAAGCACTGTCACTGA
The DNA here is from genome assembly GCA_963942445.1 of Argyra leucocephala. Taxonomy (NCBI): domain Eukaryota; kingdom Metazoa; phylum Arthropoda; class Insecta; order Diptera; family Dolichopodidae; genus Argyra; species Argyra leucocephala. Next base: position 146,912,686 of record OZ012679.1, read on the forward strand.
ATTTAATAGAATAGAATAGATAGAATAGAATATAATAGAATAGAATAGAATAGAATATAATTGAATTGAATAGAATAGAAATTGAATAGAATAGAATAGAATATAATATAATATAATATAATATAATATAATATAATATAATATAATATAATATAATATAATATAATATAATATAATATAATATAATATAATATAATATAATATAATATAATATAATATAATATAATATAATATAATATAATATAATATAATATAATATAATATAATATAATATAATATAATATAATATAATATAATATAATATAATATAATATAATATAATATAATATAATATAATATAATATAATATAATATAATATAATATAATATAGTATAATATAATATAATATAATATAATATAATATAATATAATATAATATAATATAATATAATATAATATAATATAATATAATATAATATAATATAATATAATATAATATAATATAATATAATATAATATAATATAATATAATATAATATAATATAATATAATATAATATAATATAATATAATATAATTTTATATATATTATTCTGCGTTTATCTGGATGTTTGTAAGTTCGACGGAACGCTCCAACACATATACAAATTGCATATTTATACAAATGCATATAAATACAAATTGCTTTGGTGCTTTTTTTTAACCCCTGTCTACCATGCTGAACCTTTGCAGGAAAAATTGATTGCATGAACTATATTTTTTTAATTTAATGTTAGTCTTCTTCGCAAATAATAAGGAAAAATAAAAAATAATAATAATAATATAAATAAAACAAACAATTTTTTGATTTATAATAATAAGGACTAATAGAAATTTAATCAATAGTTTAATATGGTATAATAACCAAAAGGCAAACAGCATTTAACACAAAAAAAAACATAATTCACTCAAAGGTTATTCTTATTACTTAAAATTATACACAATAATATACATGTGTATCAGCATATTTGTATTGTATAATATTGTACATTATACTACTTTATTGATTATACCTTTTATTTTTGTCATTATTGTGTGCGTAACTCACTTCACTCAAAAAAAATTATTTTTGTTTTTTTTTTGTTTTTTTTTTATTATTTGCTGTATCTGTATTCTGTATGTTCTGCATGCTCCATTCCAAAAATATTATTTTATTTTCAGTGTTAAGTGTTCACTGTTCACTTCACTGTTCAGGTTCACTGTTCAATCAATAGAACTTGATAGAAGTAGAGTAGGATAATAAACTCTACTTCTACGTCGGATAATAAAACATTGTTTTTTTTAAATTGAAAATTATTAGTGAAAATGTTTTTGTATTTTTTGTAAATTTTACCAATTTAGATACAAAATTTTGAATATTTTTTTAAAAATAATACAGTACCATAATAACAGTTTATTCATATAGCAAAATAAGATCCCTATACAGTATACAAAAGACAAAATTTATATGAAAATAAGATCCCATTTTTAAATTTGCTCTCCCAGAGGCCACAATAACGCTAATACGGTATAATTTATACTAAATGGAACCCAACTAACGAATTATAACTAAATGGAAGTGAGTACGAGTATACCATACAAAAATACAAACATTTTATACAAATTTGTTGGTATGGTACTTCTTTTTCTGTTATAAAAAAAAAATATTAGTGTTAGACCAATATAAATATAAATAAAAATAAATAAAAAGTGATATAACCATAAGTACTGTAATTTCGGAATAAAGAATCTAATGAAAGAAAAAAAGAAACTAGGATTTATTTTGCTTCCGTCATTTATGACGGGTTACAAAGCTAGTATAATATAATATAACATAATATAATATAATATAATATAATATAATATAAAATAATATAATATAATATAATATAACATAATATAATATAATATAATATAATATAATATAATATAATATAATATAATATAATATAATATAATATAATATAATATAATTTAATATAATATAATATAATATAATATAATATAATATAATATAATATAATATAATATAATATAATATAATATAATATAATATAATATAATTTATTATAATATAATATAATATAATATAATATAATATAATATAATATAATATAATATAATATAATATAATATAATATAATATAATATAATATAATATAATATAATATAATATAATATAATATAATATAATATAATATAATATAATATAATATAATATAATATAATATAATATAATATAATATAATATAATATAATATAATATAATATAATATAATATAATATAATATAATATAATATAATATAATATAATATAATATAATATAATATAATATAATATAATATAATATAATATAATAGAATACAATAGAATAGATGAATAGAATAGAAGAGAAAAGAATAGAAAAGAATAGAAGAGAATAGAATAGAATAGAATACAATACAATAGTTAGTATACATAAAATTTACAGACAATTTAAAAGATATTTTATTCATCCGACTCATGAAATTTTCTAAGTTATATGTTTGTATAAAAAAAAAATTATTTGAATTTTAGTTTTAAAAATATTTTATTAAAACAATTTTGATCAATTTATGTTGGTATCAATGAATGTCATTCTCATTCGTCGACGAGTAAAATAGAAATAGATCTATTTTTTGAACACGACATTTTGGTTATTCGTCATTTGTCACGATTTACTTATAACCTCATGTATTTGAAAGAGAAAAATTCGTCATTCGTCGTGATTGTGTTTTCAGCGTTAGACATAATGATTTTTTATTTCGTCAGATCAATTACCCAACAAGTATATTTATAAAACAATGTGCCTCTTCCCATATAACGGTGATAACTTAATTATGTTAGATGTTGAACATTTCCATAAAAATAAATAAACTAAAATCAAAAAAAATTTCTTCTTACACTATTTCTAGAGCACTCTGTATATATGCATAACTAGCTTGTGTTCTTTACAAACAATTTAAATTTAATTTTCCACTTTCCTTTATCATATGTAAATAAAATTTAAATTATTTTTTTATGCTAAAAATATTAGGTATTGCTTACGTTACGTAGCTAACTATTTTTCAAACCAAATACTTTTTGACCGTATATTTCACCCGATATATATTTCAAGTACTCAATTCAAAAATATAGAAATACATATACATATAGATATACATCATTTTCAACTTACTATATTATTTTTCCTCTACTATCTGTAAAAAAAAACAAAAATTTAGTTTTCTAGCATAATTCACTTTAATAATAAAAAACAGAAAGAAAAAAAATTTAATCTCCATTAAATTAAAGTCTAAGAAAAGAACAGATTTTTATTTGAAAAATTCTTCCTATTTACCGCTTCCTGGAGATCATTTTCCACAATTATTAGATATGGATATAGTTAAAAGAAAAACAATAATATCATATAGAGAAAAACTAAAACCAACCACAGCTTTTTGTTTGGTCGTCATCAGGTCATACAGTGGTTCCAATTTAACTACATGTATAATAATAATAATGATGATGATGATGATGATGATGATGATGATGATGGTTATGATGATGATGGTTATGATGATGATGATAATGATGATAGTGATAATAAATAGAACAGAAAAGGATAAACAGATTAAATAGAAGAGAAAAGGTTTAAATTAAAAACTAGAAATTTAAATAAGGATACTTCCTATGGTGTTATTATCTCCAGAGAGTATACTACACATATTCACCACACCATACCATACGATAATATTTAGACCATAACTGATTCTTGAAAAAAAAATAAAACAAAAATTTAAATTTAGTGCTAATTTTATTTTTAGTATACATACTCGTCTTTATTTAAATAGAATATGAATTAGATTGAAAGAGAGAGAGAGAGGAAGAGATGTAAAAGGAAATAAAACTATATAAAAACTATTTGTTTGTCCTTTATTGTTTACTTTCTTACACAAATATAATTTACATTATGCGGTTGTTCTGGTTTTTCTTTCAAAAATTTATGTTTTTTTTTTGTTTTGAAGAAAAGAGAAAATATAAATTTTTTTTTTCGTCTAATACTGAATTTTCTGCAACTGACAGACCCTAGTCGTACGTAATCTGATATAATATTCTCTATTGTATATAAACAAAATGCAATGTATATATATAGCATATAGGGTGTTGAAGACTCAGTGGTATTCCTATACCACGAATAATTGTTTTTTTATTTTCTAAATGCTTTGATTTATTTTTAGGCCTATCAAAATGTAAGTTATCATATCACAATTACAATTGTGGTAATTCAAGGAATGTTTCGTTTATCTAACACTGTACTTGGAGCTTATCAGTAGGAATTAAAGTGTTTAAAGTACTTAAATAACTCTTAGTTGAAATTTGATTAGTTCCATAACACATATAGGTTCAAAATAAAACCATTTGTTGCAGAATATTTATTCTTCCTTTTTATTTATTAAAAAGTAAAAAAAATAGTAAAACCATTAACAAGTAAGAAATGAAATTATTAATTTTGAAATGCATATATATATATATATATATACTTTATTAAAATTGTGTTATTTGCAAAATAAAAGTATTGCAGTATACAAGTATACTTTTATTGGAGCATTATTGTATGAATTTCTTTGGATCAGTCGATACAGTAGATATAATTGTTATAACATCTGACTTCACGGCTTTAAATTGTGCTGCAAACATAGTTGTTTTAATAAGATGATTTGAAAGTATATAAGTTGGTAATAAATAAAATAAATTAGATACTACTAGCCATTCCCGGCCTAACATTCGCCTGTCTAGCATTAGCATTATAAATGAAGAAATTTATTTTATTTATTTATTTTCTTTATTTTATTAAAAAAAAAAATTTTTTAATGCATAATAAATAAGTTACAAATTGAAAAACTTAAAACTAAAATTCACTTTATTTTATATCTTAAAAATAGTTTAACATTTTAATACATTTTCAAATATGTTACGCCGGGAATAGCTAGTAATTTACAATATTGTTTGATTTATCTACAACTACTTTTTTTATAATACCTTATTTAGGTATTTATTTATTTATTAAACAGTGGACCTGTAGATAAATCCGCAGGCCTACTTCAGGTTTATATTTTTTTGTCTTATTTTGAAAGCACTTTTCACTGTATGCATTAAAATTTTATTTTCACAACAGGAAGGTAGATATTATAATTCGTACGGGATCATAAATTATTATAATTGTAATTATTATTGTTATTTAAATAATAATAATAAAATGAAGAAAAAAATGAATAATATTTAAATTTACAATATTTATAATATACTTAATATGTATAATATAATAAATAATAATTTTATTTGTTTTTCATAGAATCAAATTGAAAATTTGGACCGCTAATAGTTTTGAAGAAAATTTTTTTCATAAGGAAGCGTTAATACGTTTTTGAATTGTGTTTATAACGTATAATAATGATGTTCATTAAATTTTGACATCCGACTTTGTTATAGAATATCATTATTTTTTTTTTTTAAATAATAGTGCTCGACACGCATTTTCGTATTTCGCAAGTTGAAAAAGTGAATTTGGCGAGAAAAGGTATTTATAAACTCCTAATTGTGTTATGCCAATATATTGAAAGATATACATTAAAAAATACAAAAAATGTGTATTAAATATTATTATTATTCATCAATACAAATAATACTTAGAATAATTGATTTACTATTTAAATATTTATATTTCATAAATGTTCTGAAATTACACTGAATATTTATATTTGTTTATAAGTATTTATTATTAGTACTCGTCACGCATATTCGTATCATCGTATTTTGCAAGTTTAGAAAGTATATTTTGCGTGAAGAAATATAGTATCAACTATATTTGTTTATGAGATATGTAATTAAAACTTTTGAAATAAAATTTGATGTAATTGCAATAAAATTTGTAAATGTAATAAAAATAAGTAAAACAAAACTTTCATGAAACAAAATCTGATGTCTAAACGCTCCCTAACAAATACTATTAATAGAGACGTACATTTCAAAAAAATGTGGCGAACAGAGATGTCGCTGGCAGTATAGATATGAAATTAAATGCATTTAAACTAAATACATACCACACCCACATTAAAAACACATTAAAATAGCCATAGATACGTTTTTTGTGTTTTTTTTTATTATCATAATAGCCCTAACTATTTCAAAACTCAAAATAAAAAAACAAAACATTTAATTATAGGATTTATATTTTTATTTCACTTCTTTTAAATTTTGGTTTTGACGTTTTGGTATATTAGGTATGACCATTATAGTAAAGGTTATGATTGGTTACGACTTTGTTAAATCTATAGGCTATAGGCTATTTATTATATCTATAGGCTATATCATATAGGCTATTTAACGAAGTATCATATGACATCATATGACGCCTTATGATTATTAAACTTAGGGGTAAAGCCAATAATTATGCTTTTTCTCTTATTGTTCAGTTTTTATTGACGCCTTATGACTATTATAGTTAGGGGTAAAGTCAATAATTATGCTTTTTCTCTTATTCTTCAGTTTTTATTGTTATATTGTTATCCCGCTAGGGTCTCTGATGTAGGTAACGGTAGTTTGTGATTTTTCTTTTTAAAGTTTTTTTAATTTTTAGGTGTACTAAATTTGCTGTGTATTGAATTGGAACTTGATAATAATGTCATAACATATTGTGTTTTTCTTGTTCTTAGCAGATCGTAAGTTTCGGTTTATGATTCTCCATGTACAATATAATATTTACTCAATGCTACTGCGCATTTGAATTTATATTTTTGAATTATTTGTGAATATATATGGTCTGGGTGAATATATTTTATAAATTTACTATTTGTTTTACCGGTAAGTTTTTTTTGCTGTAATATCGTAATATTTTAACGAATCTGTTTTTATAATTCGATATAATAATTATATTCTGATAATGCGGTTTTTCTCTTTGCTACTTTGTTTTTTTTCTTTTAAATTAATTCATATAATCAGATATAATCAATGCTATTGCTCAATAGGTGAATTGTTTTTAGGTTAATTTTAATTTGTTTTTGGTTTTATTTAGTTTTATTGTTTTGTGGTTTATGTCTTTAAATAAAATTTTGCACACTATCGTAATTCGTAATAGTTCTAATAAAGTTGTCTAATCTAGTTGAAAAAAGCTTTGTGTTGTAAAAGCTTTGTGAAAAGTTTAACAGACGTTTAAGCGTATTAGTATATAAGATTTAAGAAGTTAATTGTTTTCGAGATTGAAATTAGTTGATGTATCTAAAAATTTAATAAAAATATCATCTTCATAAGCTGACCAAATATTGTATTGTATTTCTTTATTAGTTTTTAATAAAAACTTTTATAAAATCATATTAAAAAATTCATTACTTTGTTTAATTACAAAAAATCATTTAAATTCTACTCATATATTCAATTAATTTTTTTTGAAATATTTTAATTCTAGTTTCATTTTTTATATTCCCCGGCAGCTCGTTGAAAATTTGCACTCTTTTGTATAGAACGGTATTTTGTGTACTAGCTTTTCTATATAATGGTAATCTAAATTCTCCATTGTTTCTCAAATAATGGTAAACACCAACATACTCAATGTGCCTTTCCATATAGCACGGTAACAGCCCATTTTTCAATTTGGACAACAATATTAACGTATTGTACTTAAGTCTACTTGTTATGTCCATTCATTTTAATTCATTTATTATATCTTGAATAAGTGTTCGTGCCCCTTTTTTGAGTATTATTCTCATTGTTCTATTTTGCAATACCTAATCGAGTTTTTTGCGTCCTGACTGCACACAAAAAGTATGGTGGAACAGTAGTCATAATGCGGTAGTATTATGGTATTGTAAATATTTATTACATATGAACGCGATAGTTTTGATCTGATTCTCGCTAGAAACGCAATTTTTTTGGACAATTTCTTACATATATAATCACAATGTTCATTGAAATTCAATTTATTATCTATTATTACTCCCAAATATTTGAAACTGGTAACACACTCAACAACTTCATTATTTATTCTAATATTTGAATTTCTTAATGATGTGCCAATATAAATGCATTTAGTTTTACTTACATTCAATTTTAGTTTGTTCATGTTCAACCATAAGTACAAATTCTCCAAATCTTCATTTATTTTTCTTTCACATTCAGCTACATCGTTTTCAACTACATAGACTAGCACTAGAGTATCGTCAGCAAATAGAGATACCCTACAAAATCGCAATGCTCTGGTTTTTGCTATACTGAGTAGTTTACTGGTAAGTGCTTAAAAACAAAAGAAAAAATTATATGCCAATCTGATACATGGTGTATTGGTTATGTCATCTGACTACCAATCAGAAAGTCTTGGGTTAGAATTTTGTTCAGGTCATTGATGTTCGATTGAAATTTTCTTCCATTATTTTTCATAAATTTGTTGAGAGTATAATTTGGAAATCATTAAATTCAAATCGAACTCTGTTAGCTATCCTTCAGAACGCCTAGTCGCCCTGATAATAGTAGTAGTTTTCCACATTTAATTAGTTGATGTACCAGATTCAATTGATAAATGGGTTGGTGACTAAATCCACAAAAAAAATATTATTTGACTAAGACAGGATTACCAAACTGTATTAAAAGAAATATATTGCCCTTTTCCGGAAATAAATATAAAAATTTAAATAAATTGATTCCGTTATTATAATACAATTTTCTGCATTTATCTGGATGTTTGTAAGTCAGACGGAATACTTCAAAACATTTACAAATTGCAATATGTATACAAATTGCTTTGGTGCTCCTTTTTTAACCCCTTAGGGAATAGAAAATTTTGCACCTTACTACAAATATTCTGTTTATATGGTAATTAAAAGCGTAATAATACAAAAATAAAGGTATGATAAATTAGTAAGCAAATACGTATTTTTCTTAAACTTGAAATGAAAACTCTAATGAAGGAAAGAAATGCTAAAATTTATTTTGGTCATTTATGGTGGGTTACAGTTACAAAGCTAGTTATTTATTAATATTCTGGAAAAGGGCAATATAATTTTTATTCAGACTGGTACAATATTTGTAATTTGGTAACCTTCTCCTACTTATTTCGACGATTTTTGAGTTTTTCGATAGTTCTTTGTGGATTATTTTTGTAATCTTCTCCTACTTATTTCGGCGATTTTTGTGGTTTTCGATCGTTTTTTGTGCAATTTTTTTTGTGACAAAAGTCATTATGGATTTTGTTTTTTTGTGGATTTACTGACCAACCCTGATAAATTTGAAAAACATTACATTACATAGTGCAAAAAATATAGTGCGAAAAGTCAGTTCTACCTAAGTTACTGGCAAGAACTTAAAAAAACATATATAATATAATGACAGTATTAACGAATTCTTAATGTCGATATTTAAACTTTATTTAACATATGCACAATCTGTATTATTTGACTAAAGCTTAATCGGTAGATTGGCAGAAAAATGCAATTTAAGGATGTGGAAAGGACGAGTTCAAAATCACTTTCAAATCTTCTACTATACTATAGGTGGCAAATGTGACCATTAGTAGAATAGATAATGATGATTGAAAACTGAAGTAATCAGTATCTAAAATATGCTGAAGTCCTGTACTTCCAAAATGCATGTTTATACGAGTAGAACAGTAGTAGGATTCTACCAAAGTTTATCAGTAAAGGGTAAGCAAATCTACCAAAATTTTAAATTTTTGGTAAATTTTTTACGTTTAAATTTTTTTTCTGGGAATATGTCAGTGTCAAAATATTTTTATTACTTTTTATTCACAAAAAATAAAGAAATTGTTGTTAACAACGTAATTTTCGGATCGAATATTAATCAAATAAAAAAATATAAATTACACAAATAATAATAATGTTGGATTGACACTAGAATAATAATAAAAATTTATTTATTTTTTTCTTTGCCAATCATTTCAATTCCGGCCAATTCTTGATATTTCAATAATCTGACAGCAACAATGGTAGAAATCTACCAGTTTTTTTCTACAAATGAACGCAAATTTCTGCCTCGTATAAACATGCATAAATGGAGTGAAAAAAGTAAATGATGGTATGTATTGTACCTAAATCATGTAAGTTATAGTGCAACACATTTACTATAACTGAATAGATAGGTTACTTATAATTTTTCCATATTTCAATTCTCCTCTTCCTCATTCAATTCAGGAACCAGTCTTTATACATGCATTCACATCATATATAATAAATTTCGGTATTATAAACAAAATATTTTAAATTTATACAATAAACGGGATAATTTTCAAATTAAGGATATTCTCTAAACATTTAGATGCATTTAACTTGATGGAATAAATTTTATTTTTCCTGGTCCTATTTAAATGAACTTCAAATATGATAGAGAATAATTTCATGTGGTGTTTTTTGTTTTTATTTTACTTTTTTTCTTTTTTGTTTGTTATTTCCTCTAAATTTTGACATTTACAATTCAGATTTGTTATACACTTTTTATTTTACATAATAGTTCTATGGAACGGTAAATAAAGTACGTATATTATATTTTAAAAAAATATACAAACGTTCAGTAAAATAATAAAAAACAAAAAGTATATTGTTGTTACCTAGAAAAATGAGAACAAAGTATAGAAGAAAATAAAAAATCTGAATAAATTGGAGTGATATAAGAAAAAACATTATTCATATATTTTTATTTTTATATTTATATATACGAATAATTTTGGAACCCTGTACAAAGTTTATAAAGTTCAGTTCAACATCACAAACATTCGTTTTATTATAGTTGTCTTCTTCTAAAGTACAACACCTTCAACACTGCAGTTTAAAAATGTGAATTGCAGACAGAAATAAATATTTTCTAAAATTTAATGCAAATTTGTTAGTAAAGTTTGACAATATTATGTAAATTTATAAAGTGGTAACAATTTTCTATTCTAATATAAACAGAATTTAACTATTGTGTGTGGTAGATTGTTATTGTTATAAATTTATTGTTTAAATATATTAATTTGTGTGTTTTGTTTGGAAAACTAATTTTGAAATAATTTTTTGTCAGTCAAACGTTCTATAGAGACTTTTGTGTACAACAAATTTAACTAATAATAATAAGATACATAAGACAAAAAATACTGTTATAATACCTTATAATATACCTGAAACAAACATAATAATATATCTTAATTTATTTAATTATGTGCTATAATCTGTCAATGTGCCATTATCGATTACGTAAAATGTAATGTACTAATCTGTCATATATGTTAATGTAATGATAATTTAATAGACCGAATGACAATAAAAAGCATTTAATTGATTGCTGGCTATTAGTCACGAGTATTATCGCACCCGAACATTTCATATTTCTCGATCAAAATGGTTATATTTAAGACTACAATCATGTCCCTATACTATGTCAATTTAGTAAAATCAGGCCACATGTAAAATCATTGATTATAATCCGAGCTACATAATTGGAGATACCCTAAAATACAACATTTGTACTAGATAGATTTGTACTAGATACTAACTAGATACCAACTAGATACCAACATTTGTACTAGATAGATGTACATCATACCAGATAGAAGCAAAAAAGTTAAAAGAGAATATTGGTGTTTACAAAACACTTTCAACCAGAAATAAGTACTAAATACATATTAGGTTTAGCAATTAGGTTAATTTAAATTAAATAGGCTTAATAATTAGGTTAGGTAGGACTAGAGTTTCATTTAACAATAAAATGTATAATATTGATTTTTAAGCTTTACTTTTACAAAATATACATATATAAAATAAATAAGTCAACATAGTATATTAATAATTACGAGCGAAGCAAAATAAATAGTAAGCAAATAAAATTAATATAAAAATTGTGATACAATTTAAAATTAGTTTAAGTGTTAACAGTTACTAACTATTTATATTACAACCGTTTTTCTAAAACATTTTGTAGGTTAAGATAGTTTTAAGTTTGTATTTAAAAGGCAAATAATAAAAGTTTATATTAAAAACAAAAAAAAAAAAAATTGCTGGCTATCAATAGAAAAAATTATAATTATTTTGGGTTAATAATATGGAACCATATGGCTGCAAGCATGAATACAAGCTGCACTGACGAAATAAAAAGATATGGATAAACTAACAAAAATACGAGAAGATAGAAACATTAGCAAAAATATAAAATTAGTGAATGTTCTTATATGCGAATAGCCACTTAGTATATAGAAACCTGGATACTAAAGAAGCCAGATCAAATAGAAACTTAGAAGTATATAGAAGAATTATGAGAGTTTCATTAAGCAATCTAAATGTTAAATGCAAAGTCCTAAACAGAATTAGCCAGTTCTATTAGACACATTTTGGACACATTTTCAAACAGTCATGAGAAATGGAAAACTTAATAATAGTAATGTAGAATCAATATAGAAGAAGATTAAGGGGATGATCTGACATGTGAACTACATCTTCTGAAGAGAAAAACGTGAAAAACACGTGAAAACCTGACGTTATAGACTACTACGTCCTGACTAGGGTAAATGGTAGAAGAAGAGATACGTAAAATCTATAATTATAATTGACAAGCATTTAAGGACCTGCGCAGTAGACAATTTTTCATTTTATTTCGCTTCTCTTTAATGAACTTGTAATATAATAAATAAGTTGTATATAAAACAATTCAACAGTTGAATTTTTTTCACTCATATGATTTTATTATTCAGCTAATACATTATGCATATGTGAGATCTTATTAAAATAATAAACAAAAGCAAACAAATCAGTTATTATAATTTACATTATGCACTTGCAAATGAATCTATGTACATATGCCAAAAAAAAACAAAAAGACAAATTCATCTAAAATAAAAAATATAAAAACAACAAAAAAACAAATCACTTGAATTCTTCATTTTTATCTTTTTAAGTAACTGTTTCTAAATTTTGGTTATTTGTAAAAATAATATAGTTTTTATTAAAATTATGTATTATGTAGGTATATACATATGTCTTTAATGACAAAATTTTTTATTTTTAGTAATTTTGTCCACTAAATGCCTCTAACTATAGGGAATATATCGGAAACGAAGCAGTATTTGAGGGACGTGTATTTATGTGCCATAAATAAAACTTACTAACCACAAAACTTTTTATTAAACACGAGTGGTTTCTGTTATATCGTGCGAAGTCTATGTCAGTACGTTAATTACTGTTTTTTTAAAAAACTTTAAATTTGACTTCAACTTGAAATATAATTACTCAACGGGGGCCCCTAGTTATATTATATTATACTAACTCCTATTCTGTTGTTCTTAGCTTTATTTGCTACTTGTTTTAGTTGTCTTATATAAAAAACATATGTTATTTTGATCAATATGTTTTTATTACTGTCTGTAGCTGAGGTACAGTTTTCGTACGTTTTTGTTATTGTTTTTAGTTTAGGTAAAGTTTTCGTACCTTTTGGTACATTAAGTACGGTACTGAAATGTTTACCATATAAATTGGAATGAGTAATAGTTTTCAACTACATATTTATTTATTTATTGATTCTCTGGTATATCGATGCAGTATTGAATATTACCAAACTATTATTTCTCTAAAGCTTATTGGCATTTTATAATTAATTAAACTGATAAAGATAATGTACCAGCAGAGCACTTTGCTAATCAAAATTCTCTGACTAATAATTATAGCGACACAATCACCATTAATACAGTTTACGATTCAGTTGAAAATCTAAAATATCAATCTATAGGTCATCCTGAATTTACTTCTGATAAAGAAATTGCTATGTTAATTAAGCAGTTAAAAATTAAAAAAGCTTCCTGTCAGGACAAAATACCCAAGATTATACTTAAAAACTTGTCAAAGACAAGCTATAAAATATTAAGTAAAATTTTTAACAAGTGCATGGAACTAAACTATTTTCCAGAAATATGGAAAGTAGCCTTAGTTACATGCATTCCTAAACAAGGACAATTTGAATTTGGAAGTAAACATTCCAGCACACATCAAGTCTGCAGAATAAAAAATGTTGTTAAAAATAGTTTAAATAACAAAAAGTCAGTGGATTTGATATGACTTGATGTCGAAAAAGCATTCGATTCTGCATGGCATCAAGGTTTGATTCACAAAATGATTAATTACGAATTTCCAGTTTACCTTGTTAAATTAATCCAAAGTTTTCTTAGCGATCGATCTTTCATAGTCAAAATCGGAATAATACAATCAAACAAAATATTACAGCTGGTGTATCACAAGGTTCATCACTTTCTCCCATTTTATACAACATGTTCACAGCAGATTTACCGAGACCTTCAAATTGCTATACAAGTTTATACGCAGACGATACCGCCCTATTATCATCTTCCATATGTCCAACTGAAATAATAAATAATCTTGAAAACGGTTTAAAAATAATTCAAGAATTTTATTACAAAATCAATGGCGAAAAAACAAACTCGATTTTCTTCACAAAAAGAAAAGAAATCATGTAACTTGCCTAACAGAAACTTATTTTTGTATAATAATGAAATAATATGGGAAAGGGATGGATGATATTAAATATGTTGGTATACATTTGGTCAAAAAGTTACTGTTTAAAGCACATATAACTAAGACAGTCAATAAAATAGATCTATATTTAAAAATGTTGTATATAATCATAAATAAAAAATCCAGGATAATTGTACTAAAAACAAAATAATAATATTTAAAGCCATTTTTCGCAAAAAAAGTGCAATCCTAAAATTAATTTTGGTTAAACCTTTTTATTTTTCCACCAACAGATTGCATAGCATAGCAAATATTAATACTGTTTCCGAACAAATAGCAAAGATATCGCCTGCCTTTCTAGAGAGCTGTCTAAATTCAGTAAACCCGCTAATAAGAGCGATTGTAGATTAATATTTTTTACCATTTAAGTTTTTTTTTTTGTTTTTTTTTTCTGCGTTTTTTTTATAATTAGGTTAGTTTTTAAGTTTTAGGATAAAAATAAATTGATCAAAAAGGTTTTTACTTGCTATTTTTCCTTAAAAAATAAATATTTTATCAATAGAAAAGTTTAGGTTAGTCTAAGTAAATTAAAAGTCATAGGTGTAAATACATTGGTATAAGCTCTTAATTATTAAAATTAGAAATAAGGAAAATTGTAAAATGAAATTAAGGTATAATAAAATAATAAATATAATATATATAATAATTAACCCTTTCGTACGATTTGCACATTGTAATGTGCACAAATTAAAACCTTTATATTTTTACTATGTGTTGACGAATTTTGAATGAAATTCCTTTTAAATTTTTTTTTATTTAAATATTTATTATCTAGTACTAATTTCTTTAACATTTAACGAAAAATACAAAAATTATTGCATTAATTGTCAATCAAGTTGAGCATTTATATCAGTGTCCAATTTCTTGATTTTTGTTTTATAAAAAAAGCATATATGTAATTCCGACCTCAAATTGTATAAAAGTGTATGAAATTAATAAGAAAAGTACTAATTTTTCAAATAAAATAAAATAATAATTAGTATCGTTTATATTTTTCTTAAAACAAATAAGATAAGTTAATGTACATTAAAATGTACAAATAGCTATCAGTGTAGTAAATAAACTATGCACATTATAATGTACACAAATTAATGTACATTGTAATGTACATATTTCATTAAGAGTGTAAAATGTAACTGTTTTTCTTTGAAATTATGTACATTATAATGTTCATTTCATTCCAATTTAGAAAACTGAATACGAATAAAATAAAACTGAGTGAAAAAGAGCTTGCAGCCCTGTAGGTTATTTAAATAATTCTGACGATGATTTAGAAGATTCTATTGAATTGGAAGGTGAAGTACAAAATAATATAATTATCTTTCCAGAAAAAGTGAGGGTTATATAGTACATAAAAGTATGTTATTATAGTATATAAAAGGAAAGCCTTATTCTTGGGGTATAAAAGTTTATATTTTATATGGGTTATCTGACCAGGGCTATAATTTTTTTCTTTATCAAAGAGCTGCTCATTTTGTGGATCCGTCAGATTTAAAACAATTTAAGCTTCCTAGCTGGCACAGTAAGCCTTAACAGATTTATTTGCAATCCTCTATTTGATTCCGATAAAGAAATGAGAAAAATTCCGAGAGTTGCAAGCAATCTTGTCACATCTTTAAATGGTAAGAATAGTATCACTAATATTTTTAGAGCTTTTAATAACAAGCATATATCCAGGTTCAATTGCATTAATTAAGTGGGAAGATAACAGATACGTTCATGTTGCTTCGAATTTTGTTGGAATTTGGGAGCAAGATGAAGCAAGACGCTTTAACAAAGCGTCCAAGTCCTACGAGATAATAAATAGCTCCGACATAAGTAAATTATATAATTCTGGAATTCTGAAATTTTCTCAAGAAAATGGATTCTGCGACTCTTCAGTCATTTCCTTGATTTGGCAGTAACTTCGGTTAGAGTATAAAAATTATTTTAAAATTTTCAGTATCCAACAAATGTGTTGCTTAATAGACTTATTAGACTTCCGCATTAATATTATCAATAACTTGATATACGTCGGAAAAGCAACCAGCGCGAAATGAGGTAGACCTCAGCCAAATTTTGTAATTTGTCCTCGACGAAATGCAATTGAAAAAAGATTATCTACGAATATTCCTTTATGCCTCATATAGATGATGGCTCACATGCCTCATATAGATGATAAAAAGGAAGCGACTAGATGTAAAACTACGCTGGGCGACACAGTAGGTAAAGCGCCTGCCTTTCAACCGAAAAGTCTTTGGTTCGATTTCAGATGAAGCAAAAAAAAAAATGCTTTATGGATTTTTCAACCTGGTCCCTTTGTCATTGTTATAAAATAAATGACAAAAAATAATTGAGAGTATAATCTGGTAACAAATTAAATAAAATGGAGCTATTCTATTTAAGAAGGCTTAGTTCCTGACAATAGCAGTAGTTTTCCACATTTAATGGGTTAACCACTAATTTGATAAATAAATGCTCGAAATATTGTAGATATTGTAGTATAAAACTTGCAGTGCCGCACTTAATTAAGCGCGAAAAGGTGATCTACCTAAGTTACTGTCAAGAACATAAAAAAAAAGAAAGCCAATGTGTAAGGGTAGAACACACACATGATGCATGACAAATGTATTATACATTTATGCATAACAAAAACCAACGATTGTTTTAGAAAATGTCATCGCAATTTGCAGGTTTATTTCAATTTATATTTTTATAATTTTATGTTTTATGCTTTTATGCTTTATAAATATTATATTTATAATATTTTATTTGATATAGTAAAAGAAATCAAAAAAGAATATAATTAGAAATTAGATGAAAAAAAATGAAGAGTGCATTTTTTCAAGTAATATAAACAGAAAAATTGAAGGTGAAGTACAGCCTTTGAAGAAAAATGTACATTATAATGTACACTTTGTATTACCGTTAATAAAAACAAAATTCCAAAAAAAAATACATTTTTGTGCTATTCAAAGCCTAAATAACCCAAAAAATAGCAAACAATTTTTTTCCATGCCATATGTTCCGATTTCGTACGAAAGGGTTTTAATTAATATTTTTATAATTTAGAAATATTAGTGCCCGTCACGCAATTTCGTAAATTTACGATTTATATTATTTTGGTTCTTTTATATCGCTAGCTTGCTACACTTCATACGAGCGCTAATATATATATATATATTATTAAATCGTATAAATGTGAAAACTACAATTAGATGTATTAGTAAAACGTTAGTTTCTAGTTATTTTAAATAGTAATAGTTTTTCATAAGGACATGAAATCAGATCGATCCAACTTTATTATTACAAACAATTTGGTATAATAAAGTAGTTTTTATAGTTTTTAGAAATTAAAAAATTTAGTCCAAAAAATTTCACTTTAATTCCAATTTTTTTGGAAATAACATAAATTTTATTTTTACATTATTTTTATCTTGGAAATAAGGTTAGTATTCGCTCGACTGCAATAATTTATTTAAAAAAAAAAAAAAAACAAAATTAAATTTAAATCGGAGGTGTTGTTAATGGGGAAATTTGATAAAAAAAATTTATAATTATATAAATTTATTTTGTAAAAATACATTTTACAATGAAATTTTGGTCGATTTTTATAACTCACAGATATCTTATTGACATCTTTTTATAAGTTATAAAGTCAATCAAAATGAAAATCAGGAAGTTGTATAGGTTAGTCTAACACTATAAATACCATGTATAGGTAGTCATACACTATAAATGATGAATTCTAGTAGTGTTATGATGAACGAAACATTGACTGAAAATAATTTTGTTTATTAAGACAAATAATAATAATATTTATAGATACAATGGTGATATAAAATATCTATGTACCAAGATTGAATATTAATTAATAAATCGAATTTGTTCTTTTTATTTAAAGTAAAATTATGTGAAAACTTTAAAAATATTATAATTATATAAATTTATTTTGTAAAATTTTTGGTTGAAATATGGGGTGAAATTTTGAATTGAAATTTGTAATTGAAAATTAAAAAACTTTTAAAGAATATTTAGTTTTGCTACGTCTCCTAAAATCGGTTTTGAAATGGTTTACATATTTGTAGAGTACTTTATTTTAATTTACAGATTAAAAATAATGATCTAAAAAGCAAATTGTAATTTACTTTAGAACCAAGTAAAAAATAAAAATTTTGTTGGTTATAAAATCGATTTGATTTTATTTCATTCGGCTTTATTTCCCAGCACCGTTTTTTTTTTAGAAAGATAATGCGCAAAATTTTAGCTTGCTTTAGCGCAAATTTTAACTAAAATAAAATTTTCACTTTTTTTAACATATTTTTTAATCTTAATAAATTTCCGATACCCATACATATATGTAAAATGCAAAAAAATATTTCCACCACGCAATTGACCTTAAAATTTACACCTAAGTTTTATTATGTATTCTCATTTTTTTTCAATAAATGTTTAATGTAGTAAAACAGACACTCACAACAATTACTATACTTATGATTAAGTTCATGCATAATACACACAATAATTATTTACATTTCTTTTATTTAAGGTTAATTTCTACAACAAAATAAAAATAGAATAATTTAAAATCTACAAACGAAATTGACTGATGGTTTCAATTTTAGAACAGCCATCTATAGTTTTTCTCTTAAATTCTTTTAAATTCATAAAATTTAAATTTTCATGAAATGAAACTGTTTCTGTCTATGTGAATGTGTGTGTATATTTTTTTTTTTTGTATAATGTTGCATCCATAACCTAGTTAACGATTCTATTGATATCTGTATGGTATTAATGTTACACAAAATTCAACAAGAATTGTATATTATGTGCATCCTTTACAATAACTGATAATAATAAAAAAAAAAATTATTATTATTATTTTTTTTTTTCAAATAAATGCTCGTAAATTTAATTTATATTCAAAAAATGTAATTTAGTGTTTCGTGTTCATTTAACGAACACTAAAAAATAAAAAAAAAAAAAAACATTATATTTTTTTATATACATTTAAAAATCGAATTTTGAATATCGTTTTTGGCACCGTTCTTTTTTTCAGGTAAGCGAGCACAACAATGTTTTTGGATTGAATTTTGTATACTGATTTTGTAAATTATTTAAATGTTACCAACATTGAAAGGGATTTGAATTCATATCGTTGTTTCCTTTACTTTAGAAATTTTCCAATGATATGGGTATAGAGTGTGTTAAATTCAAAAAAAAAAAAAAATGAAAATTAGTTTGTCGTACACAAAATCGTAAAGTAACTTTGACAAAAAATATTTCATAATGAAAATAACACTGTAAATATCAGTTAATGAAAATGTATTACACTATCAGTGTATTTACATGATAATTACGTTTTATTCTCAATGAAAAAAACAAAACCGTTGAACTCATCCGTTTAATGCACATTAATAGAACAACATGATTTTTAAGTTATCAATAGATTCATTTAAAGCACTTTAAAATACAGTAAAATGGTGGTCGTTTTTAACTATATAAGAAAAAAATTTCATAGACAGCTTTTAGGAACCGGATTATGTTGTAAAATTTAATATTTAAAGCAAGATGAATCGATTTTTAATTTTATTGTGACAATAAATTTCAATACTGATTCGATTATTTTTTCAACATCAATAATTGTTTTTTATTTTCAATTTATACTTCATTTGCCTGAAATTACACATTTACATTTTACTTAAAAATAGTTGGTTTTGTGTAATGTTGTGGGAAATTTTTTGTATCTACAAGAATATTTAACTATAGCTCATCTAGAGAAAATAAACACAAATAAATAAATATAAAAATTTCTTTAATTTATTTATAAATTGAAGAAAAATGATTAAAAATTGTTTTATAAATTTCATTTCAATTTCAACTAGGTTTGATTAACGATTTTTAATTACTTTATTTTTTGCTTGAAAAACCTGGATGGATAGAGTTTAAATTTTTTGATGAATGTTAAGTTTTGGATTGGGTTAAGACTGAGTACACAAGTAATAAAATTTTTAGTTCGATTTTGAACTACATAAGCTCTGTTCTGTTCTAATGGAAAAATATTACAAACTGTCTGATTTACAAAAATATCATTTTACAAAAATTTAAATGTCAATTATTTGTCTGAAAACAAAAACAATTAAAAGTTAATTTTTATTACCATACTAAAAATTAAACTTAATGGAAAAACTAAACAACTTGTATAATAGCGAAAATAATCAAATATTTTCCTTTTAATTTTACTGATATGTACGGACGAATCGAGTACAAAACAATGAAAAGGTCTGCAAGTATTAGACGAAATACGCGTATCTGTATGATAAGCATATCAGTAAAATTAATAGGAAAATATTCAACTATTTTCACTATTATACAAAAATTTTACTCTAATGCAAGAAAACAAGTTTTTATAAAAACTAAAAAACTTGTATTTTTTAATAATATATTAAAAAATCATAGCCTAACCTGCTTCATCATCATTTGAGTCACTTGAACAATAAATGACATAATGTTTAACATGATTTTATAACATAATAAAAAAAAAAACATAAACGATTATATATTTAATAAATAATCGCAAAATATAAATTAATACGTCAAATCTAGAGGTCAAATCTGTCGTTTAAGTTGTTTTTACAGTTTAAGTGGCTTTGGAGTTATAGCAGTGACTTTACAAATACATACAATTAAATGTTATTGAATTCTTACTTTATACGTGATTTCTCAACAATTTGCTCAAGTGACAATAAATTTAAATTAAACATATTCCGATCTTTCAGACCAATTTAAGCCGACATATGACCTAATTTTTACGATGAATAATTATATATGTAACACCAACTAATAGACTAACTAAATCGTTTTATATATGGTGGTGTCATTAGTTACTAACAAACTAGAGTGCATTGACAAATGTATTTGGAAATAACAGTAATTTTTATCAATTCTTGATACTACATTTTATAGTCATTTAAAATTATTTTTTTTTACTACAATAGATTTGATTTTTTACTATTATGTATTTTGATTTATATCTGCATTAGATATTTGATTGCTATCTTACTCAAGATATTAAAAAAAAACTAATTAGAAATAATACTTACAAATCAATTTGAGGTGATAATTAATATTGACCCATAATCTCATAGACGGGTTTTTTCCGGTAAAAAAAGCAGAAATGGGTCTAATACGTACTAAAACTATCAAAAAGTTCGCAAAGATTATTATTAAAAAATACTACAACCGTCTTACATTAGATTTTCACATACAAAGAAAAAATATGTGCGGAAGTCGCTATTATTCCAACCAAACTATTAAAAGGCAAAATAATTGGGTATATTACACATTTAATGGGTCGTTTAGGGCATTCATAAGTTCGTGGTATTTTAATTAAATTCCAAGAAGTGGAACTGAAACGTTGAGATAACTATTTTCCAACTGTGTATACTTATATTATTATATTATACAGTCTATACAAGCGACTGAGCTCATTTGAGAAAAAGAAAATAAAAATGAAAATAAAAATAAAAAAAAATATGACTGTATATCAACATTAGAATAAAATATTATTGAAGTTGATCCAGACACTAAAGAGATGTTGAAATTCTTAGATTTCAACAACAACGTCTTCAACTTACACAACCTGCTATACAAACAATTTCACTAGAAGGAATTAAAATGATATTTTTTTTTTCCAATAAACGAATTGTGTATGATCGTGAAAAATATAATTGAAACTATACTTTTCTATTCTATTCGACTTTTTATACAACGTTAAAATGGTTTATATAGTTTCAAAATTTGTAACCGATGGAGCAGAGCGTCATATCATTTTCAATTGTTTGTTAAATAAGTTAAATATAAATTTATAAATGAAACAGTTAAGTTAAATTAATTTTTCATTAATTTTGTATCATTTTTACTAAAAATTGTGTTGTTGTTTTATAAAAAAACTCGTCAAGTAATAGTAAACTGTTTTACAACATTTATTTATTTCATTTTATTTTATTTATTTATTAATTTGTACATATACATAAGTCTTTACAATTGTATACAAAGTATATGAATAGAATAATTTATGCATTATAATTTTTATACTATGTACTACACTTTGATAGTTGATTTGTTTTTAGTGTCTTATTACTTGGTCATAGAACATCTACCAATCGTATACATCAGCAATACAAAATCCTTAAAGTGGAAGACAGCAAAAATTTGGCTCAAACATTACAAATACATAACATGCAAATAAAAAATCGAAAACAAAGCTAATTACATAACTCAATAATAAATCAGTCAATTAAACTCTATAATGTAGTTCTAGGTGTCATTAAAGCTTTATCAGACAAAAAATTTTAAAATTCAGTCAGAAATGGGTTATTGTCTAGGTATAATAATGAGTAAATTCAAAATTAAATATCAATATTAACCCTAGCTCAAATCATATTATGTCAACTTATTTTTTCTTTTATTGCTTTTTTTTATTTTCTTTCTTTCTTTTTGTATATTATAAAATTAAATGTATCATATAGGCATATAATCAGAACTAACTTTTTTTTCCTTTTATATTTCGATTTATTGTCCCTGAAATACATGTGCAGAACTATGCATGCATCGCAGCAAAAACAAATTAGAATGTATGGTTTTATATGGAACCAATTACATGTAATTCTGCACGCAGTGCGTTTTAATGCAAGATATCTCTATTTCTAATTTTTGCTGTGCAGCGACAGAGATACCAACACGAAAGATTGTAAAAATTGTCGTTTTACTCATACTAATAAAAAAATAATGACAAACGTCATAAAAGTTATTTAATATTGACATATTTATTTAATAGTTTTTTTTGTATAACCAACCAACTATAACCAATTTTGTAAAACATTATTTTAAATTAGTTAATGGAAGAAAAGCTAATTAATTTGAAATGAATGAAAATTTTCCTTGTCCATAGTCTAGATTTTCTTTCTTTTTTGTTGTAATATTCATCATAAATTTTTAAAATATTTAGATATGAAAAAATATATGCACAACAAACTAGCATTAATTTATTCATATAATTATATTTTGTTACAACCATGACAGTGACAGATAACAAAATATGTGATTAAAATTTGTTCAAAAATTATTAAATTAAAACTTTTATTAAACACTTTTAATAACTTTTAACTTTAAAATTATTTTATTTTGTATATTATTTTGTATTGTATATTACACAAACAAATTGTATCTGTATATCTAACTGGCGGCAATTATCTACATTATTTCAAAACAAAACAATTTTTGACAGATAAAATATGCACATGTGTGATACGCAGGTCTGCATGCAACGATGCATGAGAATTCTGCACATGTATTTCCCACTTTAACTTGCACTAAAAAAAAAATTTTTCGTTATTGTTTGCGTCAATTATAAAACATAATAATTATATACACCTTATACGAGCCGATAGGCTCTTTTAGTTTATTTGAATAAATAAATAAAATAAAAATAATAATTTTTTATGGATAATTTTTATTTATAAAATATTTCAAAACTTTAAATTAATTCCAAATTAATAATATGGTTCAAAAATATTATAAGGTACATTTTGTTTATATACCAATAATCTTTTTTGAAAGTAAAGTCAGTACTACCAACATAATAAAAAATGTTCTATCAGCCCACTTATATCGTTTACATCGTCTAACAGAAATGTTATTAATTAAATGTATTCTAGACGTGATAAATTTTTTCTTTGCATTCCAGTGATGCGTTTAAGAGAATGTGGATGATTAACAATCCCTATTAATGATCTACCGTTAGATAGGTATAGTTGTTTTTTAATTTAAATAGAATTTTATTTTAAGAAGGCTTGATATCCATAGGCACAATACTAGAGACAGGTCTAACTTCTATTTAAGTTTATTTAGAACCGAGCCGATCAGAACAATAATTGCCTGAAAATCTTTAATGAATTGCCAATGGAATTAAAAGAAATTAATAGCAATGGTGTTTTTAGAAGGAAAATAAGGGAGATGTTGATTCGATAACAATATGGTTTTCACTCTTTTTCATTTTTATAATCTCATATTTACATATATAGCAAAATTAAAGTTAAAGTTAAACATAACTTAGGATTACTTTGATTTTTGATATTTTAAATGTAATTTTAGAGATAGAATAGAAATTAAATAACAAAAAAAAAAAAATTACAACAAAATAAATGGAAAATAAAAATACTTAGAAATATATTCATTATTTTATACACTCTAAAAAACCGTTCAAAAATAACACAGATTTTACAACAATCATTGTTTTTTCATTTTCCTATGTAAAATTACCCTAGCGAGAAGGGAGTAAAAATAAATTATTGTAGGAAAATTCAACAAAATTTTGTATATTTTTATTACGATTGTGTAAATTTACTACACATAAAACAGTAAATATAAACAGTCGTGGTCTTTTACAGTTTAATTGAGTAATTTTACATTCTCATTTGGGTAATTTTGAATAATTATTGAGTGTTAGTGTTACTGTTAACTCAAACATTTTCATTATTGTTCATTAGTGTGTAAACCGACGCCGAGTTGAATGAATTTAATTGAAAAATTCAAAATATAAAGTTGATTTTTTAAATCTCATTTCAAATGATACAACATAATTCTAGATTAAAAAATTCAGATTTTCTGGATATTCTATAACTGATGAGGATCTCAATTCTAGAATTTTGAGTTCAGTAAATTACACTATAGTTGTGTCAAAATCAACAAATTTTCGAGCAAAATTACTACATTAGTAATGTGAAATCACTATACAAAAATTGATATTTACACAAAAAAGGTGTAATGTTTATGTAAAACTGCTCCACTTTTATGTAAAAATCCACAACTTATTGTGTAATATTACTTCCCTTAATATAGTAATTATATACTACTCTCAATGATATAATATTGCTACAATAAATATATCAATATAGCTATTTACACAAAATACACTTAAAGCAAAATTTATAAGACAAATATAAATACATTTATTGAATTAAGCATTGCATTAATACTCTGAATTGTATATCAACTTAAAAAAAAAAAATATATATATATATATATTTCTCTGATTAATCAACCAAAATTTTACTGGTTATTAGGATTAAAAAAAACCTACAAAATTATATTTTATTCTAATCGAAAAATTGAATTTTTATGAATTGGTAAAACCTAAAATTAATTTCGAAAAATAATAAAAATTCCGTCATCATAACATAATCCGTATTTTCCCATAACTCTATTCATAAATTATTATTCTCCACTAGGTAATAAAATTCAATTAACATTTTTTTTTTTTTCAATATAGCTAATATTTCTTAAAATAAAATCACAAATTTTCTTTACGTCATTTTCTCTAATTTCAATCTAATCAAATTGGATTATGTGTAATTTTTCAATGCAAATAAAAAGAAAATAAAAAAAACTTCTAAAAAAACTTTCCTCACAAAATTGAATCCTGATCATCTATTTTATTATTCATTTCAACTATTTACATCATTAATCTATGTTCATATGTGTACAATGATATATATGTCTTTTACAGTGAGCATTATACATTAAATGTATACCTGTCAAAAACATCTTTGACATTTGAACAAATGAGGCGTGGACACTGCTTTAACAATTTATTTTTATTTTTTTTTTTCATTTTTTTTTATTTTGATTATTTCTCTTAAAATCACTAAACTTAAGTAAAAAAAAAAAAAAAAAAAAAAAAAAAAAAAACGAAAAACAAGTTTTACCAAAAATAATTTTTCAAAATGGTTTCCTTTAGGTTTTTATTTTTATTTTTTTTTTTCAGTTGAATTGGTTTTTAACATGTATTTTTTTTTTTAACACTTTTTGTGTTGAGAGATTTGCGTTTGTTGTAAATTTCACATTCACCTAAATTGAAAGAAGGCAATAAATACTAAACCACAGTGGAAATCTCTGATTTAAGAGCTATGCACGTCATTTATCAGTTAAAGTTAATATACATAACAATAATAGAAGGATATCAAAACATAACATAAACTATTACTAAACAAACAGAAAAAAAAAAATAAAAACAACAAAAATAAAAAGTAAAGTAATTTTCTAACAACTTTAAAGAAAAATGCTTCTAAATGTGTATTTTGTGTTTCCAGATTATTTGAATTAGCCAAGATTCTTAACAACTTAGGAATTCATTTATAATACCCGAAATTATTTCAAAAGTGTCAATTATAAAAAAATATTTAAGTCTAAAATTGCTAGTACAAAAAATAGTAAATTGAAAAATATTTAACTGTTAGCCAATGCAAAAACTAAGTAAACTGTTTTTCAATTGAGAAATTTTGGTATGATAACATTATCGGTTCTTGTTTGTATGAATAATGTTCTTATGTATGATATTAACATACATTATGATAATAACATACACATATGATATAAATATTGTATCAATAACGTTGTTATGTATAAATAATGTAAACAAAAAAAAGGTCAAAAATATAGACAAGTTGAAATTATATAATACTAAAGAATGGAAATACATTTCACTGATTATTTCAAGTAAAAGCATTCATATAATTGATGAGCATAATGAGTGATTAATAACTGCACATTATTGAAACATTTCTAAAATTCTAAACTCTACATGGCAAACGACATGTTATGGAAATTTCTTTATAGCCTCAACCATCCCGAATGTGAAACCAAATTTCATTTTATGTGTTCCTGATATTCTGAATTCTATATTTATGACCTACATGATCAATTCTATATTTAAAGACTATATACATGACTATACATGATCAATTCAATCATTACTATACATGATCAATTATGACTATACATGATCAATTCTATATTTCATTTTTAGTAAACATGATCAATTCTACATATTTATGATCTACATAAACTTAAGACGAACATTAACACATTGTTCGTAATTGTCCTTCTTCCATTTTACCATTCTCCTTTCCTAATCATCCTTCTCCAACCTAGTCAAACATACCAATCGGTATAAAAGCACCACCTAGTGTTTTGACTATAAACAAAAAAAAAAACAACAAAACGTTCTTAAGAGTAGACCTATAAAGCTTAAAATGAAACTCAGAAAATATATAGTGGCAAATAATTATTACTGTGTCTTGAATCTTATAACAACAACATCAAAAATATGTTTTTCATTTCATAAAATCTTAAAGTAGATCAAGCTAACTTTGAACATTTTTTATGTTCTCATCCTTTACACAAATATTTTTATTTTTATATTTTATTTTATCCTGCGGTAAAATTTTACTTACCGCAATGAAAATTATTTTTACCGTTACATACAAAAATCTTAACAAGAAAAATTCAAAAAAAAACAAAAACAAATTTTTTTTTTGTTCTCTTTCTTATTTTTGTTGTTCTTTTTGTTGGCTCAATTTCGCTTAAAAATGTAATAGTTAACAAGTAACAACTATATATATATATATATATTGTATACATATAGTTATATAAAATTCGTAACCGCTTTAGGAAAAGGACACAACTTTTATGTTCAGTAAATACAAACCGTAATAAATCTACCAAAAACGACGAAATACTTATATACACATGCATATGTATGTATATATAAATCATGTAACAGTTCTTTTGACAGTTATATGTTTTTTGTTTTTTTGTTTTTTGTTTTCTTTTTTTTTTTTTTATATTTAAGAAAAGTAATTTTGATAAGAAAAAAAATGAACCGAAAAAAAAACCAGCAAAACAAAACAATAAAAATTAAATATAACAAAACGAAAGAGATAGAAATATTCTATATATATATAATATTGAATGTAAAAAAAAAAAATAAAAAGGTAGAGAATTAAATAGTAAGGAAAGTAGTAGAAAGCAGTACAATGAATAAATGAATGCATTATAAATGAACGGTATATCATTAAAGAATAAGAAAAATATAGTCCATCCATAGTTTATAGTATAGTATGGAGACTCTATATACCAAAGAAAAAAAAAATATAAAAAAAATATGTTTTACAGGCAAATTCATTACAATTTTATTTTGCCACGGTAAAAAAAATTTAATAACAAAAAAAAAAACATATCCAATTTTCATTAAATAAAAAAAGAAAACCAGAAAAATTAATTTAACACTTTTTTTTTTTTAATTTTAAAACATGACTAGAGAAGTTCGCTTATTTGATAAATATTTTAGAAAAGAAAACAAAAACGTCTTTTGATAAGAAATTAGATCAGTAAAATTTTAGCCAAATGTTAAAATTTAATTTATTAAAATGCATGCATTCTTTGGTTTTGACTTTTTTTTTCGTTTATGAATCAAAAATTAAATTTACAAATTAAGAAGTTAAAGTAAAAATTGAATTCATCTTATCATCTTATCCAGGGTGGCTCAAAACTGGCTATGGGAATTCGTTTGTAGTCAAATTTTCTCGAATGTGGAACCATATTCCAACAAACGTGTTTCCCCAATGCAAAAATATACCTACGCACAATCTACAAAAGTTCAAGAGTAATATTAATAAATTTATTCAAAATGTCCCTACTGATCAAAGGGACATTTTTCTTTCTACAATCCACAATTAGTCCAAGCTATATATTCGTGTATAAAGGTATCGTTTGAAACCTAGTGTTTGGCTTAACTTAAAAAACAAAAAAAAAAATTATTAGTATCAAAGCTCTAAACTAACCGAATTTATCTCTATGGACGAGAAATCAAGATTTTGGTCAAGAACTACATTTCTATGTTTTTTTTTATGTTGCCTTTTGGTAAATTAGTTTATTACTTAATTTTAATTAGCCCTGTTTATTATATAGGCACGGTTTATAGAAATTTTTAGTTATTCTAATCTATATAAAATTTTTCAAGCATTTTCATTTTTATTTCTTAGTCATTTGACTACAAATCATACTTGTTGGGTTACAAGTATTTTATTTTGAGTTATATTTTCATTACTATTCTTATTTATTTATTTTATTTATTTTTTTTTATTTATCTGTGTTCACTTACTTAATTTTGAAAATAAATTGAATAACAATTTTAAAGTTGTAATTTTGACACACATTGTACATAAGAATTTTAAGACCGTAGCCGAAGCTGTGCGGTCTTATAATTTATTAATAATATAAAAATTCAATTGTTTGACAATAGTTTTTTTTTTTTCTTTTAATATAAAATAAACACAATCAGTTAGAAATTCATTAAAAATTTACATTAATTCAAATATAGTTAAAAATTGCATTTTTCAACATTAAGAAGTTAGACGATTTTTTTTTTATATAGACAAAAATTATCAATTGGCTTAATATTATCAGGCAGATCATTGAAATTTTTTAAACAATTGTAGAGACACAATTTGTCTTTGGACGGTTTGTTTTGAGCAGTGATAGAAAAAAATGTGCATTTGTTTCGGGTGTTATAATTACGCACATCTTTGCAAAATGAAATAATGCTTAATTTAATTATTTATAATTTTAAAGCCCAGAATGTACAATTCACGCTTACATATATTTTCGAAACTAAGAAGGTACTTATCAGAATAAATCATACTCGTTGGGTGCAATATTGGGTTAATTATGAATTATTTTAATAGATTTTTTCATTGGTATTTTGATTTTTTTTAATCTAATTTTTGGCGCTCAATTCCATATAGGGTTGACATAAACAACACTTGACAAAATATATGATGAGTATATAACAAAGAGCGTTTTTTTATCGAGAAATTTTTTTAGTCTGCGTAGAATAAAAGCATAAGGAGAAATTTTTTTGCAGACAAGATCAATATTTATTTATTTATTTATACTATTTAGCTCAAACAGTTTACAATTTAGTATTACATTTCATATATTAATTAAAAATACAATTAAATTTACTTGGTATACATTCAAAACTAACAAAATTCAATATACAAAAATAGTAATATTATTTTTTTAATATAAATTAAAAAGTCAAATTAACAAAAAAATTCAATTAATTTCATATAATTTTCGTCTTAAGGTATCTTTAGATACTGAAAAATTTATACTATTCTTATATTTATTACTAATTATTATAATTCTATTAATAGGTTCATATTTACCATAATTTGTTCTGTGTAATGTTAATGTAAAGAGATTTGAGTGGCGTAAACGAGTACAGGTATCCCTCCTATAACACAGTATCCTACAACACGGTTTTTATTTTTCTTTAGAAAATTATATTATTGACATAAAATACAATTCGGGGAATACCCAGATTTTATTATTTTGAGAATACAAGTCTATTTTTTGTGTATATTTTGTCATTTTGTGGAGACGATTGCAAAAGCGCAGACCATATTTTTTTGTGCAATATAAATTAAAAAGTTGAAAAAAAAAATATTGTATGTATGGAATTGCGAAATTGGAAACAAAAATATTTCATTAAATTTTAATTTATAAGGAATCGTTTTAAGTAAATTGTTTAAGGTAATTAATAAGGAGCTAATTTTTTGTTATTAAGTAACACTATTTATTGAAAAATAAATTTCAGCCCTAAACTATGTCTGTTGAACTAAACTATGTCTGAAAAACAACTTGGAAGAGAAAATTTATTTCTTTAGAAATAAAAATACAAATTTTAGATCGTCTTTTAAAAGGTGAAAAAGCATCACACATTGCAAAAAGCCTAAATTTAAATGAGGCAATCCGTACAATTAAGAAAAGTGAAAAGGAAATTAGGAGTGCTGTTGTTGCAGGATCTTCAAAATCCGCAAAGTATTCAGCTCGTCCCCGTGTGCCAATAATTAAAAAAATGGAGAAAGCACTTAGCATATGGATTGATGATAGCTGGCAGAAAAGGATTCCATTGGACAGTAACATAATTAGGCAAAAAGCTCTTAAAATTTATAACCACCTTAAACAAAATGGAGAATCTTCTGTGAACCCAGATTTTGTAGCCAGTAAAGGTTGGCTTGAGAAATTGAAAAGGCGTTTTTCACTCCATAATATAAAAATTCAAGGTGAACTTGCATCGGCAGATCATGAAGCTGCCAGGTCATATCCAGAAAAATTAAAAAAAATAATTGAAGAGCAAGGATACACATCAAAACAAGTTTTCAATGCCGATGAAACTGGGCTTTGGTGGAAAAAAATGCCCAATAGGACATTTATATCAAAAAATGAAAAAACTGCACCAGGATTTAAGGTAGCAAAAGATCGTGTAACCTTACTTTTATGCAGTAATGCCTCAGGGGATTATATGACAAAACCCATGCTAATTTATAGATCTTTGAATCCCCGTGCATAAATAAAAACACTTTACCGGTATATTGGAAAGCAAATTCAAAAGCTTGGGTAACTGCAGAGTTATTTAGAAATTGGTTTTTAAATTGTTTTGTTCCAGAAGTAGAAACTTATTTAAAGCACAATAATTTAGACTTCAAGGCGCTATTACTAGTAGACAATGCGCCAGGTCACCCGCAAGATGTATGTCATCCTAACGTCCAAATAGTGTTTCTACCTCCTAATACTACGTCATTGCTCCAGCCATTGGATCAAGGTATTATTTATACCTTTAAGACTTATTACATAAGAAAATCCTTACAATGGATTTTAGACATAACTGATTCAAAATCTATTGATGTAAAGCAAGCATGGAAGCAATTTTCAATTAAACACTGCATCGACATCATATCATTATCGCTGAAAGAACTGAAAATTACAACATTAAATGCATGTTGGAAAAAGCTATGGCCAGCAGCAGTTGAGCTAGAAAATGTGCATGAATCAGGAGAAAATGAAATTGGTAGCATTTTAAAACTTGCTGGATTGAAGGAACTTGAAGGATTAAGCTTGGCCGAAAATTTGAAATTATTTTTTTTGAATGCAGACCCTTGCCCTGAAAGAAGCCGAAAATTCAAAAGGGAATTGGAAAGTTGCTTATCACCATATCAAGAAATTTACAACAACCTTGAAAGAACAAAGAAACAAAGCAAGATTACAGATTTTTTAAAGATATCAGAAGGTGAGCAAAATATAATTGCAGAAAAAAGTTCAGAAAGTGAAAATGATATTATTCAACCGAACAAACGTTCCCGTTTAATTGAATTAAGCAGCGATGACGAAGAAAATTACTAAATTAAATTATTTATCACGATTTTTGTTTGTTTTTTATGTATTTACATGGATTTCTATTTGTTTTTTAAGTATTTGAGTGGATTTTTATTTCTTTTGTTACTATTAATAAAAATAAAGTTTCTTCTATGTAATTAAAATATTTTTTTGGAACGTAACCCCTCTTTTTGTACCAGCTTCTAGTCTCCTATAGCACGGTTTCACATAACACGTCATATTATAGGAACCTATCTACCGTGTTATAGGAGGGATACCTGTATTTGTGTTAATGATAATTTTATTTAAAGTTGAAGAGGAAATAATACCTCCTTTAATAATTTCGAAAATAAATAAAACATCAGCTACTTCCCGCCTTCTACAGAGACTTAAGATGGAGAAGGTTTAGCCTATGCTCATATGGAGGAAATCTTGTATGATCATCCCAAGGCAAACTACGTAGTGCAAACCTTAAAAATTTTTTTTGAACAGCTTCTATTCTTTGTATATGTAAATTATAAAATGGAGACCAGACCTGACATGCATATTCAAGATGGGATCTAACGAGGCATGTATACAATGATTTAAAAATGTAAGGATCGTTAAACTCCTTTGACCAACGTCCTTTGAAGCCCAACATTGATCTAGCTTTATTAACGATGTTCTCGTAGTGGAGTTTAAATGATAGTTTATCATCGAAATAAACTCCTAGGTCCTTAATTGAATTAACCTTTTCTAAGGTTTCGTTGTTTAGAGTATATCTAAAGTTAAATGGTTGGGTTCGATGTGTGTAACACATGAGTGCACATTTACTAATGTTTAGTAAAAGATTGTTATTAATGCACCAAGTATAAAATTTATCTAGATCATCTTGAAGCATATAAACGTCTTGCATCGACGTTATTTTTTTGAAAATCTTCATATCATCAGCGTAAATTTTCAAATCGCTATTACAAATTATAGAAGCCACATCATTGATAGCAATAATAAATAACAGTGGTCCTAAATGACTACTCTGTGGATCTACTGAAGAGCGGAAAAACAGTATAACTCCTATTAGTAAGATATGAGTTAACCCATTGTACAAATTTTGCAGGAAATCCTAGTTTTTTGAGTTTTAGTAAAATAATACTATGGGGTAAAACATCAAATGCTTTACTAAAATCGGTGTAAATTACATCCGTTTGGAATCCCGCTTCTATATTGACTAAGAAGGTTGATGTCGATTCTACAAGGTTGGTCACTGTAGACTTCTTTTTCAAAAAACCGTGTTGATGGGTCGTTAAAAATTTAGTGCAATGATTGTAAATAGAATCAAAAATCATCAAATCAAAAACTTTTGGAATAGTGGAAAGTTTGGAAATTGGTCTATAATTATTTATCTCATTTTTTGCATTTTTTTTATGTGTAGGTTTAATAAAAGCTTTTATCCAAATAGATGGGAACAGGCTACAGGTGATAGAAGTATTAAATATGATAGAAAGTGGAGCAGCCAAGGCATCTGAGCATTTCTTTAGAACTAGTTCAGGAACGCCATCAGGTCCAGGAAATATATTGTTCCCCAGGTTATTCAGATATTTCTTCACAAGACTATCGTCAATAATAAGATCTCTAAAAGTAGTTTTCGGATAGGCATCCACGTGGAAGAACTTTGTTTCATCAGCCATGAAAACTGTTTTAGGGTAAGAGGCAGAGAAAAATTCACAAAAGAATTGAGAAATGGTTTTAGCGTTATTACTTTGTTTCCCATTGAATTTCATGAAAACTGGGTACTCATCGCTTTTCCTTTTTGAGTTAATAAATTTCCAGAAGGCTTTAGGATTGTTAATGAGTGCCAAAGAAATGTTGTGAACATAGTTATTATAGCTTTGTTTAACAGATTGTTTGAACAGAAAGAAAAAATAGTTGAATGAATGGTAATCTGTTAGATTCTTGGTTTTCATGTATCTCTGCCATGCCTTGGTTTTTTATTTCTTAACTTTCTAATATCCTTAGTGAAGCAAGGCGGGCTTGAATTTGGGTCTTTAATTTTAATAATAGGAATATAGAGTCTAAATGCCTCAAACATTAAATCGTAAAACTTTTTAGTCATATCTTCAATTTCATTATTTCCAAATAAAGAAATGAAATCATAATTAATAAAAAAGTTATTGATATCATTAAAATTAGCCCTATTAAAGTCAAAACGAAAAGTGTGTGCTTCCTCGGGATCAGGAGGAGCATTAGTACATAGAGAGAAACATATAGGAGGATGATATGATCGATCTTCCCATTTAATTTTGGAATCTACTACGACACCTAGATAGTTATGACTTTTCACTACATCAATACGTCAGTTGTTGTGTAGAAATGTTGAATCAGAAAATAATTAATTTTCAAATAGCAGGATTTTTGTTTTTTTGATATTTAATAGTAGTCTATTTTTAGAAAGAAAGTGTTCGATTAATACCAGGTCTTCTAACATCGCAATCTTCAAATCACATTCACTGCTTAAAGAGTACTTTATGACTGCTATCATCTGCAAAATGCGAAGCAGAGTCATTGAGATTAAGCCGCAAAAGATCATCAATGTATATTTTAAAGAGGTCAGAACCTAGTATAGAGCCTTGTGGCTTATTATTGCTGTTTCACTTAAGCAATTAGCAATGCGGACACATTGTTATCTTTCTGTTAAATATGTTTTAAAAAAGTTAATTTGATCGTTTAACTTTAAGCAGGATAGTTTATGTAAAACGATATCATGATCAACACAATCGAATGCTTTTTGCAAATCTATAAAAATACAACCAGTATATTTACCATTATCTGTGCTTTTAGTTATATACTCATTTAAAGATAGGCATGCGGACGTTGTATTTGAATTTTTTTCAAAACCGTATTGCTCTAAGTGCATAATATTATTACATTTTATAAAAGAAGTCAGTTTTTCTTTTATGATTTTCTCAAATATTTTGGAAAATGCACACAACAACGATATTGGTCTATGATAAGAAGCATTTGTAGCGTCTCCAGATAGGTGTAACAATTGCCTTTTTGAAAAGCTTATTTAGAATCCGAATTTGCATAAAAAAGTACCTCTTCCCATTTGAAAATCTTGTTTTCGAGCAATTTCCGCGAATTTTGAGTTAAAAAAACCATTTTCCGGTCCTTCTCAAAAGTTAAAAATACCACCAATCAATAAAGCACCCTCGATTTAGTGAACATTTTTTTTTTAATTTTAAAATTAACGACTCTTTCCCCTATCTTAAAAGCCCGGTATTATTTTTATGGTTTGTATACAGTTAGCCGAATGTTAAATTGCAAAACCCCAATTCGCCTAATATCTTTTAACAAAAAAGACATTTCGCAACTTTCCATTTGACATATTTGACCATGGTTGTTTGGCATAATGAGACACTTCGCAAAAAGATATGTGGCAAGCATTTATTTTGCAAATAGTATTTGAAATTTAGAAAATTTTTTGCAGAATATAATCTCCTAATTCAGATTCTCTCATATACATAAATATATATAAAAATTCTGTAAAAGGTGTAAAACCCTGATTTTGAATCCAATTCTAAAATCCTTCCTAACTCAAAATCTCACATATATATAATATATATGTACCTATATAAGTATTTTTGAAAAATCGTATAACTCTGATTTTATTACCATTATTTGTTTTTGAAATCATCAAAATTCGGCCGATTCAAGATTTTTTTTTTCAAGATTTTAAGTCACTTGGGATTTTGATATTTTCGGGATTCTTTCATTCGTGATTTTTTTTATCAGTAAAGTGTCATATACCTTAAAATCTTTTAATAAAAATTATTATAAAATCAATCCAAAATAATAAATTAGAAAACAAAACCGTTAAATTCGTTTTTGCATAATCAAGATCATTAAAATATTATAATTATCAAATTTGTAATATAATGAAATATTTTTAATTAATATAAAAAAAATTTTTAATTAAATTAAAAAAAAAAAAAAATTAACAATGAATTAAAATTATTATTTGCAATGTTGTTATTAATTGTTAAGTGGATTTTTGGGAAAAGTATTAGTTGCAAAATGTCCTATTTGATAAGTAAACTATTTGCAACATGGTAATTTTGCTAAAATGAAATTTGTGAAATACGAAATTATGCGAAATAGCATTAGACGAAGTATATAGATTTTGCGAACAGGACCGCTCACTATTTTTATTAGTTTTTAATTATTATATATTTATTAATTATTAAATTATATTTGAACTGATATTGGTTGAATTGAAAATTACATTTTCAGTAATTTTCAACCGTGCTCCTCGGTCGTTACACATTACTATACTCGATTGCTTTGCCACTCGGCTACAACGAGGCCACAATATTATTCTTATATAATGTGCACTTTTTCGATTACATTAAATATAATTTTAGTTTCTTGCTTTTAAACAATGTCTTTTTAAATAGTGTTATTTATTTTTCCGATTTTAATTACCATTCCCACTAAATAAATGAACTTTCTTAATAGTTATAGTAAAACTAAGATAAATAAATTATATGTTTGAAACTACAGTTGATGTTCATGAGAGGTCATCAAAATATTATAATTATCAAATTTGTAATATAACGGAATATTTTTAATTGATATACGAAATGTACTATACAAACATTTAAAAAAAAATTAAAAGTTCAAACCTGTAACATAAAACTTAAAAAACTGGATAAAATATTTTAAAAAAACGTAAGTTTTAGCATTGAGTAATCATATAAATAGAGTATTAACGTAAAATAATATTTGTTAATTTTTTAAATTTTGATAAATTGTTTGTTTGTTTGTGTTCATAATTTATATTTTATAAAAAGTGACTAGCAAATTTTATTCTACGTGAATACTCTATTTATATGATTAAAATTACGGTAATTAGAATATGGTTAACGTAGAAAATTACTGAAAGCTAAAGAAAATTCAAAAAATGTAAATGTACAGTTGAACAAACAACCTAGAAAATAAGTTGATACCTAAATTTTTGCAGGATAAACTGGTAGTGGAATGACATGTGAAATCATTATATTTAAACTGTTAATTCATAAAATAACGGTACAAAAATATCTAAACGATTTCCAAACCGATTTTCATTATTACTCTTTTAAATATATTTAAAAGGAGACGTAGCGAAATTAAATATTTTTTCATTCCTTTTTTTAATTTTCAATCAGAAATTTCAATTCAAAACTTCACCCCATGACGTTTAAGTCATTTTAATATACAAAAATTTTAATTTATCAAATTTCCGCAACAAAATTTAAATTTAATTTTATTTTTTATTTTTGGAATAAATTAAGCGGTAAACACAATTGCGACCACAGACTATCAACGAAATGAAAAAATCATTTTGAATATAATAGTGAAAATAGTCGAATATTTTACTTTTAATTTTACTGATATGCTTATCATCATACAGATTCGCGTATTTCGTCTACTACTTGCAGACTTCTTCAGTGTTTAGTACTCGACGACTATTTTACCAAAATTTTACTCTAACGCTGGAAAACAAGTTTTTATAAAAACATTTTGAATAATTTATTAATTTATTTGTAGCATCATCATATCCAAATACATCGCTAATAAATCTAAAATTATATTTGTAGGTATATAATAAAAAAAAAAAAAATAAGTAAATTGTAGAACATTTAAAACTTAAAAACAAAAACTGTATAATATTCTAATAACAAAAATATTCTAATAATTGTTTTTATTTTTTGATGTTTAAAAAGGTTGTCAGAAATGTCAACTACCAGCGAAAAAAATTTAAAATAGCCTTATATCGACGACAACCAAATTGTTGTTGAGCTATTGTAGTTGCAATTGTGAGCATATACATTGTGAGCATATGCGAATTTTTCGTCGATAGTTCCAATTGTGTTTACCGCTTTAATACGTATGTGGTTGTTGTCTAAGATGCATCAATAAAAAAACAAAAAATATAGTACCAAGTATAAATTGAAATGATGAAAAACAATTCATAACGAAATTGAGTACGATTTTTGATAACACTTCTTCGAATTTGGAGGAGCGGGTAAATATAAATCTATGAAATAAAAATTTTAATTTTTTATATAAAATTTGAGATTTTTAAAATTCGTTCATAATTTTTTTTACTACTACAAAAGGGATTTCTATAGGTGCAAATTGTGCTTTTCAAATGCAAATATTTCATTTAAAGTCAAAGTTTTCCTTTTGAAATGCATAACTTATTTTTGTATATGCATGAACATGGTCTGCGGAACTCGGATCTTTTGACATTTTATCGAAAATCATCGTTTCAAATAGAGCCCGCAGGGTACAAGTTGTCCGTTGTTGATCAATAAATATCTTAAGTCAATCAAATAATATAAATAAAATCAATTAGAACTTTAACAGTCTTATTCGAAATGAATACCCAACAAATAAGATGACCGCAACTGAATGATTTTATTTCTATTGTAAGCTCAACTGAGGTTAAAAAAAATGATGAAAGAACCATTTGAAATTATTTTGAATTATTAATTATATGAATTATTAATTTTAAAGAATAGTTTAAAATTATTCTGTTTAATTTTTAATTAAGTTTAACTGAACATTATAATATAACCAATATTTTTTTTCCAAAGAATAACAACACAGTAAACTAGATATATTATAAATACCTATGCATACAGTAAATGCTATTTAATTTAACTTCATTTTTAAAACCCTTAAGTTTTTTATACCATCCGAAAAATGTTCGATCCAGCAAATGCTAGTTAATTTATTTATAGTTTTATTGAAATTTTAGTCTTAATTTAATATGCTCTTTACCCTACATTAGATTACTCTCAATATCCGCAATCCATTTAATACAATTTATATTTATTTATTTAAATTCATTGAACATTTATGAATTATACCTATAGGACATCACTTCCTTGCTAACCTTAATATGATAATGTTAAACGGAAATTTTTGTTTAAATTTAAGAACTTACCGGTATTATCAAAATATATGTTTGCATTTTATTTTTATTTTTTTAAATTATATTTTTGATAAATAAATAATGATATGAAACCCAAGTACATATAAACTGATATAAAAAATTAATGAGAAAAAATCATTTAAACACATTTTATTAATGGTGAATTTTATTTCTTATAAAAAAAAAATAACAAAACACACCAACAAATATCTGGGTCAAAGATTCTGCACAAAAATATCTTATAGCTAAAAAAAAAAAAAACAAATTCCGTTATCTTAATGATGGTACATTTTTTACATTCTTTGTTGTTCGTCGACTCGAGTCGAGACTTACATACTAAAAAAGCAAAAAAAAAAAAAAAAAAAACATAAAACAAGTGGGAAAATTAAAAAATACTTACAGCTATTGGAACTGCTGAAAAGAGTAAAAAAAATAAAAATATTAATTTTGAATAATTTAAAAAATAAAAATAAAAAAACAAATTTAAAATTATTATAAAACAAATACTTCAACAATTTTATACAATACATCGACACAAATTTGAATATTAAAGATGAATAAGTTTTTAAAAATAAATAAAATTTTGCATATTGCTCGAAAAAATTCATTATGAGATAAAAAGAAATAACAAATCAAGAATTGTAACTCCTTAAGAAGAATTTATTTTGTTTTTTTTTTAATTTCCCGATGAAAAAATATTAAAACTGAATTGAAGAAAGAAAATGAAAACTTGTTGAAAAAGTTATGAAATGATAACAAAAATGAATTTTTTCCAATTCTCAAAATAATTTTAAACTTTTCCATTCAATTTAGTTTAAATGAAAATTTAACCTCATTCAAAGTTTAAATCTACTCTGTATATACATATATATATATATATATATATATATATACATTATATATATATAGCTCTTTAATACAAATTGACCTATTGATGCACTCTGTGTACTTAAAAATCAAATTTTATAGACCATGATTATTATGATTAATTATAATGATGCAAGTTTAAAAAAGTTTAAATATTTGAAATTTTTAGTACCAAATTAATTTTTTTTAAACTAAAAACCAAATTGAATTTAAATCTAAAATCCGGGTAATTTTAATATGTAATTTAACTTTACAGTGAATTATATAATCAACTAGGGGTCCCCCTTGGTTAATTAAAATTATAGTTAAAGCCATATTGATTTGAAGTTTTTAAAAGAGTGTAGATTATCCTGATATAACCTGATATAATTGAAAAAGTATAGCTATACCTACAATTTGGAAGACAATAATATTTTAATGAAAAGCTTTAAAATTAGTATGTTAAAAAATATGAATATTACACCATATATCGTTTTATTAATAATAAAATAATAATAAAAAAGGGATATAAATTTAAAATTAGAAGTTGAGTACTAGCGTGCTGGGCAGATCTTAAATGGTTGTATAATATATAATTATGATGAAATTTTTAATTAATTCAATTGTATTTATTTACCTAAATATTTACATTTTCGTATATACTCGATTCTACATCGTGTAATTTTACAAAGATCATGTATTACGCTGTACTGTTTAATCTATACAACTAAGGTATTTATTTATTTTTTTTTTGTTTATTTATTACACCTAATCTATACAATATAAAAAAAAAAAAAAATTTATAATAAATTTCAATATAAAGTTAATAAACATATTAAAATTTTTAATTTAATTAAACGATTTTTAAATGTTTTATTTTATTGACAACACAGCTGTCAAGTGTTTGTTGAACACTCTTATGTCTTAGGAATATTTTATACAATTGGGAAGACTATTGAATTTGTTTGACATTCATATCCTAACCCAACATAAAATATTATTTGTTTACATTATTATGCCCATAAGCATAATTATAATTTTTGTATTTTTAATTTAAGCAATCACTAATATAGAATATATATAAGAATATATATATTTATAAAAACCAAAATTATTTTTGTTTTTTTATTTTTATTCATTTATTTTCCTATTTTAATTTTTCAAGTCCATATTTACATTAACTTATAACTAATTTAGTTTATAGGAGAACAGTTAGTTGTATCTTATATTATAAGAATAGTGTTAGATACCATTTTTTTACACTTGAAAATTGTAATGTGAGTCGTTGGTTTGATTTGTGCATAATGTATGAAACAAATTAAGGTAATGAATGCCATTTCATTTATTTTGTACGTTAAAAGTTTGTGAAGTAATAAATTACTGTAAAGAAGTGTGGCAATTATATATTTTTTGTTAGCACTGCAATTCTATAAAATGTAAAATTTATTGACTTTTGTATGATGATTTGTTGTAAAATTTTGTATTTAAAAATAAAATCACTCTAAAACACAAATCCATTTAATTAATGAAATTCAAGCCTGAAGCTCGTTTATTATTGAATAACAAGAACTGGTAATATCGTTTAACAAGACTGCAAGCCCAAAATGTAAAGGGAATGTTTTAGCAAAGCCTTTAGGCCTAAAAGTGCTCCTGATGAACTTCATACACATAACAAATAAAAATACATAAATTATAATGTTACAATTATCCCTATGACACTATATGAGTTTAAATATTAACCCGTCAGTCCATATTGAATTAAAAGCAGACTTGAAATCTATTACACATGCGCCCAATACGTATTTTCTATCATTAAGATAATGAATTGATTTATATACAACAATGATTTGAAAATAT
This sequence comes from Argyra leucocephala, assembly GCA_963942445.1. Classification (NCBI taxonomy): domain Eukaryota; kingdom Metazoa; phylum Arthropoda; class Insecta; order Diptera; family Dolichopodidae; genus Argyra; species Argyra leucocephala. Next base: position 146,954,942 of record OZ012679.1, read on the forward strand.
GATCATTTCTTAATTCGAATATTAAAATTCTATAACCCGGGCAACGTTAATGGAGAAAACTTGAGATATGACATGTCTATACCGGACAAAGATAAATTTATAAAAAGAGACTATTGGTGGTTGGAAAATACGTATAAATAGTACACTCGGTATTACAAATACATATTTTTTTTTATCGTTTTAACTAGGTTTAAGCAGTTTTAGTTAGGTTTAGTTAGTTTAGTTTAGGACATACGAGAATATATTGGTTTTTACATCCCAGATTTTTTCCAATAGATTTATATAAGAACTTAAGTAAATTAAAACTAAATAATAACAATAATAATAAGAATAGCAAATTATTACTTTACATGTTAATAATAATATCACAAAGCTATTTTTAAATAATAAAAAAAAAAAATATTAAAATTCTCAAATTAAACTTTTAACAAACCAATATTAGAATACAAAACTTTTTTAAAAAGCTTACTTCCTTAATTTATAAATTGTATATTTATTTACCACAGTATTATGTAATTGTGACCGCTAGTCTTTTTTGAATAAAAATCTATTCTATAGCAAGCACTGTTTAGTCTGTAAATCAAAACATTTTGATTTTACACAATATACAGTTATTTTTTTAAAATACTGTTTTAATCATAAATAGTTTGAAAAACTTGGGCAAATAAGTGGTGATTCCATATTTATCTATCAATGCCAAAAATCAATATTTTTTTTTTTTTTAGTTAACTTTTATTTTATTCTCTTGTTTCATTCTGTTTACAATTAGAAAAAATGTTTTATAAAACTAATATTCATAATTTTGTATCTAAATTGGTACAATTTACAAAAAATACCAAAACATTTTGATCAATAATTTTCAATTTAAAAAAAGCAATGTTTTATTATCCGACGTGAGTTTTTTATCCTACTCTACTTCTATCAAGTTCTATTGATTGAACAGTGAACCTGAACAGTGAAGTGAATAGTGAACACTTAACACTGAAAATAAAATAATATTTTTGGAATGGAGCATGCAGAACATACAGAATACAGATACAGCAAATAATAAAAAAAAACAAAAATAATTTTTTTTGAGTGAAGTGAGTTACGCACACAATAATGACAAAAATAAAAGGTATAAGCAATAAAGTATTATAATGTATAATATTATACAATACAAATATGCTGATACACATGTATATTATTGTGTATAATTTTAAGTAATAAGAATAACCTTTGAGTGAATTATGTTTTTTTTTGTGTTAAATGCTGTTTGCCTTTTGGTTATTATACCATATTAAACTATTGATTAAATTTCTATTAGTCCTTATTATTATAAATCAAAAAAATTGTTTGTTTTATTTATATTATTACTAATATTTTTTATTTTTCCTTATTATTTGCGAAGAAGACTAACATTAAATTAAAAAAATATAGTTCATGCAATCAATTTTTCCTGCAAAGGTTCAGCATGGTAGACAGGGGTTAAAAAAAAGCACTAAAGCAATTTGTATATATATGCATTTGTATACATATGCAATTTGTATATGTGTTAGAGCGTTCCGTCGAACTTACAAACATCCAGATAAATGCTGAATTATATATATATAATACATCTTTAATGACAAAATTTTTAATTTTTAGTAATTTTATGCACTAAATGCCACTTACTATAGGGAATATATCGGAAACGAAGCAGTATATGAGGGACGTGTCCTAAATAAAACTTACTAACCAGAAAACTTTTTATTAAACACGAGTGATTTCTGCTATATCGTGCGAAGTCTATGTCGGTACGTAAATTACTGTTTTTTTAAAAACTTTAAATTTGACTTCAACTTGAAATATAATTACTAAACAGGGGCCACTACTTGTTTTATAGTTTTGTAAATATTCACATGTGATTGCTATAATAAGTATTAGGAAAATGAAAAAACGTTTTATAATATCCAATTCGATCAGACAGCTTAGGCTAGATCTTAAAACCCTATTTTTATATTTTAAATTACCTAGTATATAATTAATCCTAAACTTAATTTTTTCTTATTATTTTTTTTTTTTTGTTAAATCGAATATAAATATTTTCTATTATAATGCTTAATATAATTTAATTATAAGTTTTAACAATAAATGTGAACTGAATTTTAAAATCGTAAATATTACTTAAGATTAAGATTAAAATAATAATTGTATAAATTCATTTTAATAAAGAGGAAAAAAAGTATATTTTTAGATCAGCAAAATGAATTACTAAATTATTATAAAAACTAATATTTAATTATTATTAAAAGAAATTATTTTAATAAATATAAAAATTAATAATCAATAAATAAAACTAAAATATACTTAAACTTAATTCAGTTCATTGCCTTCAAATATTATATATCGGTTCCAATTCAATATTTTTAATATTCCTTCATATTACTTCGAGAATTTTTTTTTTTTTTTGTTTTTGTTTTTCTAAACTAAAAGTTTCATTGTTTATCACATTGAATGCCTCACAATCTTATATCATTCAGTACTTCATATTGTATAATAGGCTTGATGAAAAATTCATTCTTCAACTTTTTCATATTTGTTTTTTTTTTTTATTATTTTTTTTATTTTGCTATTGTCTTAAAAATTACACCAAATTGAAACTCATTCAAAAAAAAAAAAGAAAATAATAATAATAATAATAAAAATGGATACAGAAGATGATACACAGTAACAAGGAGTAGTAACCTTTTTTTTTTTTATTATTCTCGACATACACACTTAAACTTTGAATCATTTTTTTTTTTTTTTTTGCTCATAAAAAGGATATTACAGTAATGCAGTGAAGAGAAGATAATCTAAAATAAAAAATAAAATTTACTATCCAAAAACTTAATAATTTTTTGATGATTTCTCAACAACACTTTTACGGTCGTTTAGGTCTATATACGACTTCATTTTAGTACATCATAATATAATATCTTTGTGAACTCTTTGGACAGTGCTGTTTTTAATCCATGCTAAATTAATTGAAAATCATAACTCAATTTTATTCATTTTGTGTGCTTGTTCAAAAAACAAAACAAAAACAAATTTATTTATTAGATGCTGATTTCAATATTTAGTAATCAGTGGCTCTTAAACTTTTCTTCAAAATTAGTTTACGATAGTTTGTTATGGAAGAATCTATTTGTATAAAATAAGATAATTGGAGAGATCGAAATGAAGAAAAACCTTTCGGAAAAGGACATCAGTTTTTATTCTGAATCATTTAAGAGTTATTCAGACTTTAAAGAGTTGTTCAATCTCAAAATACTTTAATATTTATTTTGCTTGTTTGATATAAATCTGGCTTTATGATCGGATATTCATGGAAGTAGAATATGTTAAGAATATATCAAAACATTGTGTAAATTAAATTTTCAGTCTTCTGTTCATCACCAATCATAATTATCTTAAGATGATAGATCTTTTTAGGCAACTATTCAATTGTTAAATAATTAGTGATCGTTTATACATATATTATTATAGCTATTAGTTATAAGTAATATCAAAAATATATAATCTTATAAAAAAGATATTATTTATTACTCAACCATATTACTTTGTAATATACAGTTAATTGACCTTATTCGTCATCCTTTGATTCTATACAGCTCAGGTTGAATACAAACCTCGTTTACAACTTTCCTCTATTCTGTTCTATACTGTGCAACTGTCCTCCATTCGTTAACTTTGGTAAATGAGCAATTAACAAATTATTTGAACTCAGCTAATCTAACTAGCAAGAATCAATATGGATTAAAAAAAAAAATCGAATACTCAGTCAACCATCTTTGATATGGTGTCTGAGATTCAATGACGATTGGACAAAAATGAGAAAGTATTAATAATATTCTTCGATCTTAAAAAGGCATTTGAATCTATAGTCAGGAAGATACTGCTTAGAATACTTTATGAATGCGGAGTCAAGGTTTCAATTGGTTTCAAAGTTACCTTTCGAATAGGAAAAATCGAAAATTATAAAAGCAAAACCTCAAAAGTAAATCATGGGGTCGTCCAAGGAAGCTGCCTAGGCCCAACATTGTTTTCGTGTTACATCTACTTGATATTGAACTGCAACCATTATTATTTGCTGATGACTTAACCATAGTCATCTCAGAAGATGAACTGGATAAACTGCAAGATCACATTGATCAAGATATGATAAAGATAAGTAATTGGATGAATAAACATAACTTAACACAAAAAGTAAAACATAAAGTAAAACAAAATTTATGTTATTAAAAAATAAAATAGAAAATAGAATCCATGTCAAGTATGAAAATTGCAATATTGAAATGATTGATCAATATAAATATCTAGGTGTCATAATCGATAGTTATTTAAGCTGGGGTTCACAAATTGCTGAAAAAATAAGGAAAGGTAAAAAAATTGATGGAATTTTCAGATTAATGAATCATAGAGTACCTCAAAACTATAAGCGATCGATATATTTCATTATGTTCCATAGCACAATTACATACGCTGTTCAGATATGGGGAAACGTTTATCTCAAAGACATAAATTATATACAAAAACTACAAAACAAAGCAATAAAAAGTCTAAAACGACTACAAATTGAGAACTTCCTCAAAATGTATACACTGCAATTATAAGCTATTAACAATTAACCTTCTCGTTAAATGCAAACTGGAAAGCCAAGCACATTTGATAATAAAAAAAAATATAAACATAATCATCACAGCACAATCAATTAATGACAGTCACAATTACAATACCAGAACAGCTGATAATATCAGGATTATTTCGTCAAAAATCAGATTCAATAATCATGATGCCATCTAAAATTCAGCATATAAGTACTATAATGAACTACATAAGTATAAAAAAGATATTAATGAATTTAATGAGTTTAAAAGAAAAATTAATGAAGTCATTAATATAGTTAGATTTAATTTAGGTTAATAATTAATTAATGAATTCAAAAAAAAATTTGTTGCTATTAAAAATTTTTAAGTTTTAAATTGCTTATATAAATCACCACTGTACTACATACTAGACTACTTTTATTATATTGTTACATTATTAAACTAAATATGTATATGTATTTGTTTGCACATAATATTCATATTTATTTTATTATATTATACACTCTATACGAGCGACTGAGCTCATTTGAGAAAAAGAAAATAAAAATAAAATAAATAAATAAAAATAAACTTCAATCTTTCGACATTTGCCCTCGATTTCATCCAGCCATATTATTTTGGTTTACCTCTTGATCAAGTATAGTACGGTACTGTGTCAAATATTCTTTTAGGCATCATTTGTTCATTTATCCTCGCCCCATTTCCTACAATAAGAATCTGCTATATACTTGATAAATCAAAACATCTAGTGTATTAACTTACTAGTATATTAACTTACGAATCTTACAAAATGAATTCATTAAGTTTTTTTTTTTTTTTTTTATTTTATTATAAACTTTTATTATTTGCCTTTGAGATAAACTTAAAACTATCTTAGCCTGGAAAAAGTTTAAGAAAAACGGTTTTACTATAACTAATTACTATTAACATTTAAACTTATTTTAAATTTTTATGTTAATTTTATTTTCTTACTATTTATTTTGTTTCGCTCGTAATTATTACTGTATGTTAACATGTTTATTCTTATATTATATATTGTAAAAATAAGGCTTAAAAATCAATATTAAATCTTTTTTTGTTGTTAAATAAAACCCTAAACTAAATTAACCTAACTTAACCTAATTATTAAGCCTACTTAATCTAACTTAACCAAAATTGTTAAACCTAATATGTATTTAGTACCTAATTCTGGTTCAATGTGTTTTCTAACCGCCAATATTCTCTTTTAATTTTTTTTAAAAAAAAAGTTATCGTTTTCAAGTTGTTCCAAGGCAAAATCAGCTAATTCACGACGTTTATGGTAGTCAGTGCTTGAGTGAGAGCAATTTTATACGGATTCAAACCCAAATTCTTTCTCAAAATCCGCCAGATTATGGTTTGAGACAGTGTCAATTTTTGAGAACGTCTTGGAATCGACAAATTGCGGACTTCAGCAACACTTGTCTCAACTGCAGCAATATTTGCATTACTTCGAGCGGTTCTTTGTCTTATTGGCACTTGAACATTATGCAAAGAAAATGTACATTGAAAGTTTTCAACAATTCAACGAATAGCGAGCACACTTGGACGATTATTACGACTATAAAATGGCAAAAGCGCACAAAAATTGCAATTGGAGAACGATTATTTTGAACTTTACATTGTGTAGATTGTAGATTGATGAATGCAAAGTACATAATGAAATGCGATTTGAATAGACATATAATACGGTATTAAATAAGCATACATAGTATACCAGATGCCTAACAATTTCAGTAAATGCAGTGAAAATTTCAAAAACATCAATCCATTAAGGATGATTTTAACTCACGATGCTCTTATCAATAGGCTAAATGCCTTATCAAATAAATAATTAATAAAAAGATTTATCAAATATCATATAAATAATTAAAAGTAATTCAGATATTGCAGAAAAAAAATTATATTGTTTTAAAAAATGTAATTCAACTCAGTAGCTTCGCTGTTGTCAGATCGATAAAGATATCAAATTATTATATATACTTATCTTAATTTATCTCATTGATGTATAAAAAATTATTTATTTCTAATTAAAACTTTTCAGACACTGTATCAAATCAAATCATTTGTAATTTTAATTTAAATTGTTAGTCTTAATTCTTTAAGAAGATTTTGTCACACTTGTTCATTATTTTCCTTAAAAATCAATATTAAATCCTTTTTTTTGTTAAATAAAACCCTAGACTAAATTAACCTAACTTAACCTAATTATTAAGCTTACTTAATCTAACTTAACCTAAATTGTTAAACCTAATATGTATTTAGTACCTAATTCTGGTTGAATGTGTTTTCTAACCACCAATATTCTCTTTTAATTTTTTTGTCTCTGTCTGGTATAGACATGTTGTATTTTAAGTTATCTCCATTTATGTGACCCGGATTGTAATCAATGATCTTACCGTCTACTATAGTGATATAGTATAGGGACATGATTGTGGTCTTGAATATAACCGTTTTGATCAAGGAATATAAAATGCTCGGGTGCAATAAATCCCGTGAGCATTGTTTTTTTTATGTACTCCTCATTGTGATAAAATATATGTGATATTAAACCATTTTCTGGAGTGTTTAGTGCTCTATCATAATGTTTTCGAATCAATTTTATTAGAAAATTGTCGATTCTGATTATGTTTGCTTCCTTATACAAATATTTATTGGAGTAATAATGTTTGTAATCGGACTCGAGCTTTCTGGATATATTAGTACAAACACTTATGCATTTTCTTTCAAACTTGCGCAATTTTTCCATTAGACTTGCATTGATATTGTACCATATATGGGCACACCATATGCAAGTGTTGGCCTAATTAATGTTTGGTAACAGATTATTTTTACTTCGTTACTTATATTTTTCTTGTAAAAAAGCTTTTTTACTGCCATAAAGGACTTATTTCCTTTAACGATTGTATATTTAACATGTTCGATGTAGTTCAAATTACGATGCAGAAGAACACAACCACTATTTGACAACCTTTTTGTTTGCTAGGGACGAGCCGTTAGGAGATTTAATAGAGAAACGTTTCCAATTCATTTTAATGTATGAACTTGTTTTGTCGACCGTATTTCGGAGTAATACAGTTTCACATTTATTAAAGTTCACTTTTAATTTCCATATTTTGCAATAGTCCAAAATGATATTGAACATTTTTTGAACTTTTGTTTGAATGGTGCTTACTTTGCTATCCGCTGAATAAACAATTATAACATCGGCAAAAGCCAACGTGTAGCTATTTCATTTGACACTGTCTAATAAATTCATTAAATCTGCTATATAGATGGAAAAAAGAAGAGGTGCATTCACCGTACCTTGTCGAAGGCCATTTTCTATGAAGAATTTTTTTCCGGTTCAATTCATTAAGTTGACAAACAAACTGACACGTTTTTTTATTTGATTGAAAATATCGATATTTTGAAAGGAATGTACTTCGTTCATTAGTGATTGGAGTTAACTGATTAAAACCAAATCCGATTAGTAATTATTATTAACATTATGTGACATATAATCCTGTGTTGTTGTAATCATCAAATGCTTACATTATAAAAATGGGTTACATCCAGATATTTTCTCTAAAATATTAATTTTTTTCTGCCATTAAACCTTATATAGGCATAACCGTTTAAGCTTCGCAGTCGCAGCTATATTGAGTACTATCATTATTCTTATAAATATCAATTTTATTCATTTAATTGACATATTAGGAAATAGTTCTGAATTGATTGTTGTTGTTATTGGTGAAAATTTTCTTTTTAATTTCTTACGCCTTAATATATGCAATTTTTTGTATATTTTTGTTTTTTTTGTTTTTTTACTTTATTTATTTATTTCTAAATTTAAAATTTATTTCCTACTTACTTATTAAATTTATATCTACTCATCTTACTCTTTGTGCTTTAACAAATTTTATAATAGTCTTATTAAAAAACATTAAATTCAGTGAAACCATAAAATTTACAATGTTACATCTTTCAAAATGTATATCAAAAGCTATTGTTTTTGTACACTACCCCAAAATGATTAAAATACGTAATGGAAAACGTTAAATAAGGGCAGAGTATGTAGCGAAAAAATTTACACTACATTTTGTGTACATGTCATGGATATAGTAACCAGAATTAATTTAATTATAGGTTAGCATATATTTTCGGCAATATGTATTAATTTTAATGTATTGACAGATAAACAAAAAGTCAGATTATTACCGATTTATATTAAAAAATACACAAAACTAAAGATTAGATTAAGATTTAAGATTTAAAATTTAAAATTAATTTATTTTCTTAAATATAAAATTTTTTACAAACTACATCAAATTAAAATTGAATATTATCAAAACATCAAAGCTCTTAAATCTAATAAACTAATATAATAAATTTAATAAAATTAATAAAAGTAAAATTTTTTTTTTTTTTTGTTTTAACTTTTTATTTTTATTTTTACTTCATTTTTGTGTTACAATTAGAAAAAAAGTCTTACAAAATCTAAATTTATTTGTTTGACAATAACTAAACCTTTAGCTTGACAATAACTAAACCTTAAAACTACGTTAAATTTATTTAGTTTACATCATTCTTATAATTGTGGGTTAGTCTTTTTTTTTCAAATTTTTCGTAAGAAATATTTTTAATTTGTTTATATTTTGGAAAACATAAAAAAAAAACCAAAACTTGTTTAAATTTATTTTATTAAAAACCTTAGAACTAACCTAAATTACTTAAGCTACATCTATAATCTAACTAAACCTATGCTAAACCTAACTTACCCTAAGACTGTTCTAAAGTTAGATAATATATTTATGTTATTGGTTTAACCACCAGAGATGAGTGTTTATTATTTTTTTATCCTTATCTGGGATATACATGTTATATTTGAGTGAATTTGTCTCTAAAATGTGCGGGTTATATTCTATGCTGTACTTGCATGTAGCCCATCTATTATAGTGATATAATAGAGGGACATGCTCGTGGTTTTGAATATACCCTTTAGCATCAAGATAAATAAAATGTTCGGGTGCTATAAATCCCGTTTTCATGCTGTTTTTAATGTACTCTTCATTATGGTAATATATATGAGATATTAGACCATTTTCTGTTGTGGTAAGAGATCTATTAAAATGATTACGATACTAGCTTTTTGGTACAAACATTTATTTGAATAAAAATGTTTGTAGTCCGTTTCGGGTTTTCTGTGTAGATTTACGCAGGCTCTTATGCATTTTCGTTCAAATTTTCTTATTTTCTCCATTAGATTTGCACTTATGTTGAACCAAATGGGTTCACCATATGAAATAACCGGTCTAATGAGAGTTTGATATGCTAAAATTTTTACTCTTTCATTGATAATTTTATTATAGTTTTTTGGACGCCATAAATGCTTTAGTTCCCTTTTCCAAATTTTTTTTAACATTATCAATGTAATTTAAATGTTGATTCAAAACAGCACCTAAGTATTTGACTGACTTTTTACTGGCAATTATGGTGTTGTTCAAAGCTTTTATTTGAAAGTTCTTCCAACATTTTTTGATATTTTGCTTCACATTTATCTACGTTAATTTTCAGTAACCATACCTTGCAATAATCAATAGTAAGATTAAACTGTTTCTGAACGTTTGCTGTTATTTGTGCTACTCTATTGCCGGCGGCATAAATAATTAGATCGTCGGCAAATGCTATAGAGTAATATGGGCCCTTAAAGTTTCCAAGCAGTTCCAACAATTCTGTTAAATACAATGAGAAGAGAATCGGTGAGTTAACGGTACCCTGTTGCAAACCATTTTCAATCACGAATTTGTTTTCAATATTTGACTTATTGGCTATTCTGAATTCATTGTCGGATATCATATCCAATAAAAATAAAAAAAAAACTATAGTTTATTAGAATAGTTAATAGGAACAAAAATAATAATATAAAATTCAATAAGAAATAATTTAGTAAAAATAACAAAACTTTATATATGTAAGAAAATAAGTAGGATCATTCGAATATATTCAAAAGAATACGTGTTGAATGAAACAAACATAAATAATTAAAAAAAAAAATAGAATTAAAAATAAAATTAAAAATAGTGTAAACAATGTATCAAAAAATGTAAAGAAAAAAGAAATAACAAATAAAAAATGTATGAAAAGCTTAATATTGAAGTAAAAAATTTACAAGTATACTATAAGTTCAAGCAAAATTAAAGAATTTAATATAATTGAAGTATGAAGAGAAAACCACATTTAATACAAATTTCCACCATCAAATAGTGATTCAATTTGAGAGTGATCGAACTGAAATAACCAGACTTTTAACTGTCTAAGAAATGAGTAAAAATTACGTTCACTTCTGATGTGAATTGGTAGTCCATTAAAAATTCGTGGTGGTGCCATATTAACAAAGCAATACGTAAATTGTGTTGTTCTGGCCATTGGAACAGCAACATAATTCAAATAATTAATACGTAGGTTGTGAGTTGGCGTTAATCTTTGATCGAGGTAACCAGATCTAATGAAAAAAATTTTCATAGTTTTGTAGATATAGAGATGTCTGAGTGGCAAAATACAGACTCTTTTGAAAAGTGGGAAACTAGATGATAGACGATTAACATTAAGCATGGTTCTTAAGTAATGTTTTTGGGCTAGGAGAAGTGGACGAATTCTGTTATTGTAAGAACCACCCCAGCAAGCTAAACCATAATTCAACTTGGAATTGAAAAAGGCGTATTAAAATATATTTAAAATTTCCAACGTACTACATTTTCTCAAATGGTAGCCGTAACGAACAATTTTATTTAGATATTTTTTTAAATTATGAGTATGTTCAGACCAATTTAATTTATTATCCAATATAATTCCTAGGTATTTGAAAGAGCTAACATTTTCAATTTAAAAACAGCCATTATCGCAGAGGACAGAATCAAAGTATGACATGTTTGAGGTTGGAGAAACAAATAAAGGAAAACGTTTACAAACCGGCGAGTGATAAGATAAATCGCTAATTTCATTACTATTACAAGAAGTTTTGAAAAACATTAACTTAGTCTTATGAACAAAATACCAGTTCCTAATAAGCTGCAAATCGTAGTTAATTTTAATTACAACATCCATCAAATTAGAGCCACTATAAGAAAAAGCAGTGTCATCTGCAAAAGCAGTCGACAGCCCATTATAATTTTGATTTAAGAGAGAGTTAATATAAATAAGAAATAATATCGGCCCCAACACTGAACCTTGGGGAACACCTTTGTTAATGAAAATCATTTCACTAACTTTAGATTCAACTCTGACTTTTTGCTTTCTATCTCTTAGATACGACTCAAACCATTTGAGAATAAAGCCTCGGAAACCAGCATTATACATTTTCTTCAACAGTAAGTTGTGAGATACTGTACTATGATTTCAATGTGGATTTATATTGTCAAATTGGTATTCCAAAATGTATTTATATTAATAATGAAATTATTGAACCTCTGTTACGAGTATTAAGTATTTAAATGTTATAATAGATAATAAACTAAATTTTCGTGAACACTTAGACTACGTAGACTACGCCGAATTCGAAGCAGTCTTTCTTTTGCAACAGTGAAAATGGTGTATAATGCTACCTCATTTTGATTATTGTGCATTAGTCATGTTTTCCGGGTCAGCAGAACACCTAAGCAGGATGTAAAAGCTGCAAAACAAAGGAGTGAGAATATTGCTAAAATGTAGTAATAGATCAAGAATTGAATTTATGCTTCAAACACTAAATTCAAACATTTTGTTTTTAAGTTGAAGTACAACTTACTCCCAAAATATTTCACAAGGAACTTACAGCTCGTTAGTGAATGCCAGCCATATAATCTGAGAGGACGAGAAAGATTTAGAGTCGCACGATTCAACAGAACAGCAGGTCAAAACCAATTACTGTATAAAGGATTGCAGTTGTTTAACTCACTGCCGAATCAGATAAAGTGTATATCAGGAACATCAATCGATTCAAAAAGACTATTTCAAAGTATGTTATAGTAAATTTTTAGAACATTAATTTTAAAGTTATTTTGTTTTTATTTTGCTGATAAAATTTAATTGATGATAATTATTTTCTTTGTTGATTTTTGGAAGTGATATTATTTGTAATTTGATGTATTGAATTAATTGAATTGAATTTACTTAAATTAGTATCAAATTATTGTTAATGTTAATTATATAAAGTTTTATACAAAACTAATAAAAAAAAATATATATTTTACAATAAAGTGATTATAAAAGCTTTAAACGGTAGTGGAATTATATTAAAATTGTATTAAAAATTTTTATACTACATTTTGGAAGTCAACCATTGTTTTACTATATAGATTAAGAAGCCCTGTTGTAGATGAGATGCATATCATAAAATGTTTATCAAATTTTTGATTCTATTATTCAAAACAATTGAACAGTCTTTCATTCATTTTCTGTTTAGATATGCTATCAGTGCAAAAAAGACTGTTGTATAATAAAAAACACAAATTTTTCATGTTTTTGTTTCTTTTTTTTTCGTTCTGTTGTTGTTTGAATTAATTTTCAGTTCTGATGCCAGGAAATTGTATATTTTTGTTTTCCTAAAATTAATTACATTACTTTAATTATAATGAATATATTTTTTATTTAAAGAAAATTGCATTTATCAGGATTAATTTTGATTATATTTTTTTTTTTTTACTAAAAATATCCTTTAAAATTTTCATATCGAATGCATACTGCTATATGTATATAATAGATTTATTAGTTAAATACCAATAGATAAAAATATCCTTGATTAAAGTTATATATAATATATTAAAACGTTTTCAAAATGCAAATAAATATAATTGAGCCAATTTTCCAACATTAAAAAAATATTATTTTTATTGGTAATCTAAAAAAATAACCTACCATTCTATTTCCGTTGGTGCCAAAATTAAAAAAATAAAATTTTGAACGGATTCCAACACGCTGTGATTTTTATTTTCATTCAATTTTTTTTTTTTTTTTTTTTTTTGTAATCATTTAATTATGAAACTATACACCACTGATAATAAACTAATGTTATTCTTAATGAATATAAATCAGAATTTATAAAAATGACAAAAAAAAAAAAATACGTGGTTCTATCCAGGACATTTGGAACATGATGTTTGGTTAATGCTAATTTAAAAACTATTTTAAGGTATAAATTTTTAAAATTAAGTTTGTGATACTGAAATAAATGCAAAATACATTTTTTGTATTTTAGTAGTTTATATTGTATACATGTACAAGAAACCAGAAACAATATACTAACAAGATTCAAGTCTACATCACAAACAAATATAAATACTTTAGGATTATATGAAGAATATTTTGGTCTAGAAAATATAGAACCATTTTGGAATAGAATTATATGGGAGTAAATTAAAAAAAGCTAAACTAATTCGAAAAACTGAGCAACAAGATTGAAGTTAGTAGCTTAGGCAAAGATATAAAGGTCTGGCTTGACGACTTGACGTTATAAAAGCAAAATACAAAAAAATATAAGAAAAAAATGTTGCCTTGCTTGTAAATACTTTTTTTTTTATTATAAATTTAATACAAATTGTAGTAATGTCGCAAGCTATAATATTGCAATTACTGTATTTAGTTTATGTTATGTAAACGTAGTTTAAGTAGATTACTATATGTATTATTGTAACAGTAGTTTTAAGTTGGACAGTTGAAATAAAAAAGAACATGATATAACGGTTTAATATTGCTATTGTTAGTTATAAGATTATGATATAATTTCAATAAAGCCAGTGTTAACTCAACAACGTAACACACAAACACAAGACAAACATTAGGCAACAATATATTTTCTTAAAAAGTATTTTTCCGGTTAAAAAAATTTTATAAATTAGAAAATTTACGCTTTAGATTGTGCAGATTGTAGGTTGGCCAATGCAAAGTGCGAACTAAGATTTAAATAGACATATGATACGATATTAAAGGATACGGTAATAAGGATACTCTAGTTTACTATGCCTAACAATTTCTGTAAATGCAGTGAAAATTTCAAAAACATCAATCCATTAAGCATGATTTTAACTCACGACACTCTTATCAATAGGCTACATTTTAAGATCACATATCATAGGAATAATTAAAATTAATTCAGATATTGCAAAAAAATATATATATATATATTATTGTAAATAGTGTAGTTCAGCTCAATAGCTTCGCTGTTATCCAGGTTAATAAATCTTTATTATACCGAATTTTTTAAGCAATCGCTCAAGATATCGAATTATAGGTTTTTCACTTCTAATTCAAGTTTTTCTATTTCAAATTCAATATTTGTAAATTTTTATTTTTAAATTTTTGAAAGAATATAAACTAAGTATTTTTAAACAAACAAAAATAGATTTTTTGAACAAAACAAACTTTAAATAAGTATATTAAATGTAACAGTTAATGTAATGGTTGTCCAACTACAGCCAATGGTAATTTCATTGCCATATCCACGTAATAATTTTTGCAATCGGCTGAGATAACAATTGCCACGGATGTTTCTATTACATTTACCAAATTTATATTAGTTTGTCGATCCGCCAAAAAATCTCTAGCTGATAATTTTATTTTTTAAAATACTTTTTCAATTGGACTGAACATCGGTGAGTATGGAGAAAGAAAAATTAAAGTATATGACTTGTTGAACTAACTTTTTCACGCACTTCTAAAGTTTTGTGGATTGTGCAATTGTCAAAAACCAGCCATGCTGCTGTTATGTTAGCTTCAGCCAGTTTAACAAATAACTCATCGAAGAATGTAATAAAAATTATTTTTATTTTTAATGTAATAAAAATTATTAAATGTCTTTGCTATTATTTGACTATATGGAATAATACATGTAAATTTATAGCTGCTATTATTGAAACATGTCGCCATCTTATAGTTGGTACAATGATATGAGCAGCAGTAACGATTTATTATCAATTATAGCAGTATTGTTTTAGCGATTTATTATAGACATGGCAGTATTTTTATTGATTGACTCAATTATGGTTTTGTCTTCTTCATAGCATTTTATTAGGATCTGCTTTTTGTCTAAACTAGTTTTACTGTATGGTTCCCTATGCTATACTCTACGACGTACAACCAAATTAGATGTAGTTTCTACACTGCTATCATCAGAGGATATTATTAGTCGATAATTCCGTCCATTGAGACTCATTTTTTAGATTAACAAGACTACTGCAATTGCTAAAACTTATTTAAAGGCTGTTGGCTTAAAAAATCTATTTTTGTTTGTACATTTAGTTTGTTTTCTTTCAAAAATTTAAAAATAAAAATAACAAAATTTACAATAATATTGAATTTGAAATGAAAAAATTTGAATTAGAAATAAATAAAATTGAATTTGTTATAAAAAAAATTGAATTTGAAATAAAAAAACTTGAATTAGAAGTGAAAAACATATTATAGTTTTCTTAATTTACCTCATTGATGTATAAAAAATGATTTATTTCTAATTAAAACTTTTCAGACGCTGTAGCAAATCAAATCATTTGTAATTTTAATTCAAATTGTTGGTATTAACTATTTTGCTTCTCGTTTTAAGAGATTTTGTCACACTTTTCCATTATTTTCGTCATAATTTGGACCTCCTAGGAAAATACATTAATTTTGTTAGATATTCACCATATGACCTAACAATTTTCTACCAAATCCACTATAATTTTTTTTTATGTCTTTGACAGTATATTAGGTAGAATAACCTTTTCGTGTTTAATTAAGTCCAGTACTGCAAGTTTATACTACAATATCTACAATGTATTTCAAGCATTCATTTATCAAATTATTGGATATAAAACAATATTGCTATTGTCAGCAACTAAGCCTTCTTAAATAGAATAGATCCATTTCATTTAAGCGTTTACATTGGCATTTCAGTATCGGTTCTGTATTCTGCATCATTGAACTCTGATCAATTTATTATACAAAATTTGTTATGAGTCTTTTGTTTGAATTTAATAACATTCTGATTAAAGCATATATTTAGTTTATCTTCCAATTTAATAATTTAATTACTATAATATTTGAAATATCCAAATATAAAATAATTCAAATAGATTAGATAACAATCATAATGTATCCTTTCGTTGGTCAGACTCAACATTATTTTATTTATTTTATAATGCACTAAATAACGAGTCTATTGGGATCAGTATATGCATTCCTATGTGACATCATAATTTTCTAAAGTCCTATTTTATAAAATTTATTTTAGGATTAGTTCTCTCTGTACAAATACATTTCTGTGTGTGTGCATTATGGTTTGTTAATTATAAAATTTATCATACATCATGGTAAAAGTGTAGATTTGTAGAAGGTATAAAATAAATATTTAATAATTTTCATTATTGCATATGTATTTTTTGAGATAATTGCATTTTTGATTTTAATAATAAAAATTCGAGATAATTGTATATAATAACCTATAATTTAAATTTGTTGTTGCTGTAGAGTAATTTTAAAATTTTTTCCCAAAATTATAAATTTCTAAATATTTTTAAATGGAATGGATGGTATATGAAGATGATTATTTAATTTAAGTTTTATCTTAAGCTAATGAAATACTGCTAGGATGCAATAACTGCCATATGTAGAATATCAATACAAAAGTTATATTATTATTAAGTCACTTAAAAAAATTTATTTTGGATAGTGTATGGTAAAAAATGTATCCAAATGGGATGTGAATTTCTGTCATACAATAAATTTTTTGAAAATTATTTTAGACTACCAATCGTTACAGTATGGTGGTTATGTCTTCTCTGTGTCCTATATTTTTTCATTATTTTATTATTTTAAAACTCAGTTTGTAATATGGACATTATAATTCATTATTCATTATCTTTTCAACTTCATTGGTACAACAGAATGATGAGAATGAAAATGAATTATGATATTGATTAAATAAATGCAGAATTACTCTAAAAATAAATATAGATTTGCACATTAACAATCAGTTTTTTTTGTTTTTTTGTTTTTTGTTAGATTCTATTTTCGCATTCCAGTCACCCATTAATATTATGATATCTCTCCTATTTATGACTGCTAGCGTTGTCTCTATTTGTTCGTAGAATTCATCCTTAATATGGTCCTCAGCGACCTCTGTTGGTGCATAGCATTGAATTATTGTTACATGTCTTGTCATATTTCGAAATCGCCCTATAATAATTCTATTCGAGACTGGCCTTCCAAGAAACCAATGCTTGTCTCAATTTCTTTTATATTAGTATTACGAATCCACTTTCACCCCCTGTTTCCCTTCCCCTGTAAATTATCATGTTTCCATTCTCCGTGTTGATTTCTCCGGTGTTGTTCCATCGCATTTCACTTATATCTAGGATGTTTATTAACAATCAGTTAATATACCAAAAAAAACCTTATACTTGTGTTCACTGTTCATACCATTCTGTTGGCCATTGCCATTGACAAAAATATCCATCAACTTGCAGTTACGAAAAACCATTTTCATACAAAATAGAAAATTTCTGAGTCTTCTGGTCTCGAAGGATCTAAATATAACTTTGCATAACTTCATTCTACTTTAAACTGTAATATGGTTTAGGATTGCGAAATAACTTAAAATATAACTTTTATAAAAATCCTTGCTGCAAAGAGATCTGCGATTAACAATTTACAAGATATGTCAAATATAAATAATTGCTTCACCTAGAATACCTTCATCTCTTTATACAAAAAGAAGCAATGGTTCACAACTGGTACTCACAACAAATGTATTAGTGGTAATGCTCCGCCCAGAACTACATGGTATAATGGTACACCCAGAACTAAATGGTGTACTCCAGAAGGATGATACACGCTCGCTAGCATTATTCGACTACTGCTTGCCAAGAAATAGATTTTCAGAAGCCTATCAATATAATCATGCCAAGGGAAATGGAGACGTGGGAAATATGCCTACCCTCCTAATGCCTACCATATTAGTATGGTATGGTATACTGATGTATATGGTATACTAAGTATGGTATACTGACGGACGGCTTTAAGAAAATGGATTGAGTAGGATCAACAGTATATGAAAAAACCATCAGTCTAGGTTCTATAAATACAGTTTTCCAAGCCAAAGTACATACTATAGAACTCTCTGTGCGAAAGAATTTAAGAAGAAAATACAAAAAACGTAAAATCTACATTCTCTCGGATAGTAAAGCAGCCATACTAGTGATTAATTCATACACCATTACATCAAAGTTCATATTGCATTGTGTATAAATACTTAAACCCTGACAAAAGCAAATAAAGTCACAATAATGTGGGTACCAGGGCATTTTGGAATAACAGAAAACAAAGCTGCACATTATCTAGGAAGAAAAGCAAAAAAATCCGTTCTGTGGGATTCTTCTGATCACACCTAAGATACAATTAAAAGCTTGGGTATAGAGCAAAAAGCTGAGAATTTCTGAGTCAACATTCCTGGAAATCGGCAAGTTAAAATCCTTATGTCTCAACGCTCGGTCAAGAAAACCAAAACTTTTCTCAATTTCAATAGGAAACAGTTACGTATTTTGGCTGGGATAATAGCAAGCACATATATTATACATTAATTGTTTCCGGTTAGATCCATTTTATAAAGTCAGTGATAAAATCGGTCGTAAGCAACTTATGTATAATATGTGAAATAGAGAAAGAATCTATTGATCATATCTGCTCTGTGAATGCGAATACGAATGGTTCACTAGTAGCGGACTTCGCCACTTGAGAACAGCTTTTCCCGAACAATGGGAGCTATCCACCATAAACTTAAACTTAAACTTAACACGGGCAATCACAATAAGCCCATTTGCGGCTGCGGTGATATAGGGGACATATTCCTTCCCTAAATTACACAATCTAATAATCTAACCAATATAGTAGATTTCGTATATATAAAACACAAGCCGAACTGTAACATCGATAAATTATAACAAAAAATTTATAGAGAGTTAAAAAAATAAATCAAGACAGTGAATTGGTTTGTTCACATTAAACAAGTGATTAAAAATAATTACTAAATAACAAATTTTATGACAAACAAATAGGATTTTTACACTTTTGATAATCTCAATTATTATTTTGTATGCTTCCTTATGATACTGTATTTCATATTCCAACATTAAACCGAAAATTTGAATCACTTGGTATTAGCAAAAATAATGAATATATATATATGTATAAATTCAAAATCAGATGACATTAATTTCACATCAAATGTCCAAGAAACGTGTTCTTTTTTGTTTTTGGCAATGGTCCTATCGTAACCATATTTACTGAAAATTTATATTTCTTTAACACTTCTTTTTTTTTAAACGATTTGCAAAAAAATTAAAAGAAAAATGGTGCCAAATTTTTCTTTTCTCCCTTATTTTTTCTCCCTTTTGTTCCAACAACATTTTAAATTTTATTTTAAATATTCCTTTTTTAAAGCAAAATATCTTGTTATCAATGTAAAAAGAATAAAAATATAAAAAAATGTACAGTAGACATTCTCTTCAGTTTATAATAAAATTTGGAGTAATTTGCAATGACACAACAAGCACGATTCACTTTTTGTTGTTAAGGTGTGTTCGATCGGTTGATAAAAATTATTACAAGCTTTTGAAAAATAAATAACACTATAATGCATCGTTTTAATATTATGATTGGATATTACTAGTTATAGCTATTAGCATCTTAACTGTTCATTAACAACTAATGTCAAATTTCTTTGGCAGATAGAAAACAAAAGGTTTTGAATATTGAGGTTTTCCTGTATTTTCATAAAATGGCTCAATTTTTACAAATTGTTAATGTCAAAAAATTTCTACAATATTTCTCATTAAATTGTTCAAGTCCTTAAAGTTACAGAACTGTTGATTTCATTAAAAATACAGTCTTTGCCAAAATTATTTTTGTTAAAACAATATTTTTTCTCAAAACAAAGTTTACCTTCATATCGTCTCTATTGTTTACCCACATTGTCTTAATTATTATATCTATACATGTAAACATTGTCTTAATAATTATATCTATACATTGTATCTATATATAAAAAATTGGATAATTTTGGATAAAATATTGGATAAAAATTGACAAGTAATCGAAACGTTTTATTTTATAATGCTTGTTCGATTTTTCGCTTCTTTTTCCGGTTGAAGCAAAATAGATTTCAGAAGTCAATATATTTGTTATGTGTCTTTCAACCTTCTTCATAATTTACATTTTACTTATATGATATTTAAATCTAGCCTTATTCTGTAAATTTGAATTACCATATATTAATACATATGTATCAAGGTACATGGACAAGAGATCTTAAGACTTTGAACGACATTTGTTTGTCATTTAACCCGTTAAATTATATTTGCAGTTTAAGTCCCCATGATATTTTAAAGCTTAGCAAACATTATCTATTTTTGTTAATTTATTCAACTAGCGACAAACAACAACAGCAAAATACAATTAACTTTTAAGTATTATTGACATTTTTTTATAGAAATAATTAAATAAACAAATATTTCAAAATAAATTTGTACACCGATCAACCTACAGTTAGATTGTCAGAATCATAAGTATCAGAATCGATTTAAAAAAAAAAAAACTTCAGCTAAGAAGCTTGCAAAAGTATAAGAAGTAAAAATAACAACAATTTTTATATTTTTGGAATGAACTGTATATTGAAAATGTTTTAAGTGTATTGTATACACATTCAATATTTATATTATATGTATATATATTAATATGTATAACATAAATATGAATAATAAAGTATATATTAATTTGAAAAGTTATTATAACTAGAATTTATGAGTGTTGTACGTAAAAAAGGATAATTAACTATCTAACAAAACAATATAAATTCTTAACAATAATTATTGTTTTTTTTTTTTATATAACTTTGCACCATTAATATTGATGCTGAACATTTTTTTTTTTAATTTATTAATTCAAATTCATTCAATCACTTGCAGTCAAACGAAAAGTAATATTGTCAACGGATAGTCAAAACTAACTAAGTCAAAAATGTAATTTTAAAGCTATTTGAATTTTAGAACTACTTCAATATTAGTAATGTTGGGGAATACAACTATAAGATATGGGGTTGATTTTAGTTAGCTTATCATTTAATTTGATAATCATCATCATTGTCCTGCAACCCTATCCGTGGGGCATAGAGCGGATCATTTAATTTAATAACTAATATTCGTCCTCTCCACGAAATTGGAGAAAGTTTAATAAAAAATTGGACTCTATTTTATTGTGAATTGTTATCCATCATTTCAATTTATTTTTGGCACTATATAATTTTTTTTGTTGATTTATCTTAGACAACAACCGCATATGTAGATAATAATTATTTAAGATATTAACTTTATAAAAAAAAAATTAAATTTAAATTTTGTTCCGGCGAGCAAAAAAAGAGATTTTGTATATTGGGCAACTCCACATTTGATAAATTAAAAATCTTGTATGTTAAGATGTATATTTACACTTCATATACATGGGTGGAAATTTTAAATTGAAATTTCTAATTAAAAATTAAAAAACTTTGAAAAAAATATTTAGTTTCGCTACGTCTCCTTTTCAATATATATCACTAATGAAAATGAGTTGTGAAATGGTTCAGATATTTGTATCTTACTTATTTCAATTTACAGATTATATATAACGATGATGATATAAAATGTATATATCTAAAGTTTTCTACAGTCAATTAAACTAAATTAAAATACTTTGAAATTTCAGTATAAATTTTTGAAAGTTATCTTTTCTTACTATTGAGTAGAATATATGAACTTTTTTTGCCAAATAATTTACCATAGAGCACATTGATTTATATTAATGACATTTAATGTCATTAAATTTTAACTTAAGTGATTGCATTGTTTTATTATCTTTATCAAAACTTATTTAATGTAAAATATATGAGCATTCAAAATTCAAAAAGCCCTGCTTACAATTATAATAATGTAATAATTCAAACGTCGGCTAATTACGTTCCTGTCTTATTAAAATCAAATTGATGACCACCAATTTGGTTTTCTTAATGGAAGTAGTACAGAGTTGGCTGCTCTCGAAATCCTGAATTTTATAAACATGGCATTAAATAAGAATAATTATGTTGTAGCTGTTCTTTTAGATCTAAAAAAAGCATTTGACACCGTGAACCATAATATCTGTCTAATATGGATATTAAAGGAATTTCAGCCAATCTATTTCAATCTTATTTGAAAGGTTGAAAAATTAAAACCAGAATAAATGAACACATTAGTGATGAAGAAATCTTACCAATTGGAGTTCTTTAGGGCACTGTTCTTGGTCCAATTCTTTATTTTGCTTATGTAAAAATTTTCAGAAATATTGGACTAACAGGGCATTATTCAATGTTTGCCGACGATACAATAATTCTATATAAAAGTAAAAACGCTAATCACTTTGATCAAAACATTAATAACGAATTACACAAAGTCAGTGAGTGGTTAAACCATAGCAGATTAACAATCAATGTTTCAAAAACTGACTTCATATTATTCAAACAAAAAAATAAAGAAAATATTAATTTATCAATTAACATCAATCAACAACCGATAAAAAGAGTCAAATCAACTAAATATTTAGGCTTACACATTGATGAAGACCTGGCTTGGAAAATATACACAGAAAAATTCAAAAAAATCTATAATGTCAATAATTGGTGCAATAGGAAGATGTCCCAGACTAAGTGAGCATGTTGCAAAGTTAGTATTTCACTCTCACATCCAGTGCAAAATAAGGTACTTAATCACAATTTGGAGTCAAGGTTGCAAAAACATTATAAACTCAGTCGCCCTACTTATTAGTAGAGCCAAAAAATCTTATACAGACTACCTTATGATTACTCAACAAGGTTATTATACTCAGACTACAATTTACACTCCGTAGAACAAACAATATTTTCGGAAAACTGTAAGCTGATTTATAAATTATCAAATAACCTAACGAAAAGCAATCTAAAACTTCAAACAAATGATTCAATACACAACTACAACACAAGAACTGCAGAACATTTTCGACTGGGAGCTCCTAGAACTGAAAAGGGTAAAAGAGGCATTATGTTCAACTGTCTAAAAATTTTCAATGGTCTTCCCAACAATGTTAAATATGCCCCAAATATAAGAGTGTTTAAAAAACGATTGAAAGCATGGCCAAAATTAAATAATTAATAACAAAAAAAAAAGATTAATATGTATATTAGAAATAAATTGTAATTATCCTTAAAGGTAAAGATAAGAATTTAATAATGTATAATGTGTTTAATAAATAATATTATATTGTATTTCATTAGATTATAAGTTAGTTTTAAGAGAGGCTTATACCAGTTTTGTACTGTCTATTTCTTTTCTAAAAAATAAATAAAAAAAATATTAAAATTGTCCCGAAATGTTAAATACAGCCAGCGGTCATGACGGTACAATATTCACTTTCTTTCTTGAAGTAAAAATGGATTAGAGACTTAATGGTTAACATAAGTATTATTATAATTATAACCTTATAACATAATATTATTTTTAAATATAATTGTATCAATTTCAGGGTGGAAAAGGCACTGCTACCACTGAAAAAATATATAAAAAGTGGAAAGATTATGATGTGATATTAGAAAACAATTAAAACCATTTTTAAAATTTTTATTTAAATGATTATTATTGATAAAATTGAAATTAGACGGGGTTTTTAATTACAACAAAACAGTAATTTTTTCTTTTTTAAATTTCAAATTTTTGGGGTTCCTATTCAATTTTTCTTTTTTTTTCTCCCATCTCATATTTACAATCTGAATCTGAATTTACAATTCAATAAGTTAAATAACTTTGTGTTTTATACTGGCTTGAAGAGAAGTATATCCTATGATAACAATTCGCTATTTATTATATATTATATTAGTATATACTATTATTTATTATTTATTATATTATTTTATGTGTTGCATTGAATTTTACGTTTTAATCTTCTGGGGCCTGGGTCCCTCATAAGATTGTTTGCCAGGATGTTTCGATGTACTTCCAAATTACTTTTGTACTTTGGATTAAACTATTTGGCAAGAACCACAGAGCATGGTTTTAGCTGCAGCACCCCAAAGTTGAATTCCGTACAACCATATAGGTTTAAGAATAGCTTTGTACAGCATCACCTTGTTTTCCAAATACAATTCTGATCCTTTATTCATTAACCAATATAGGCTTCTCAGCTTTTGTCCCAATTGTGCGTGCTTACAAATTATGTGCTTTTTCCATGTTAAACGTCTAAATAGATAAATCCCTAAATATCTGACATAATACTCCTGAGGTATAACTGTATTGTTCAAAGTTACTGGGGGGCAGTTACCTTTCCTCAGTGTAAATGTCACATGGGTTGACTTGTTTTCATTGACTTTTATTTTTCAACTGTGAAGCCAGCCAGCAATTTGGCTGAGGTTCAGCTAAAGAAGATTTGAGGCTAGTAATGGATCGATGTCTGAAGCCATAACGGCTGTATAATCAGAAAAAGTTGCTACTTTCACATCTGGTGTTGTTGAGATATCTGCCGTTTAGATGAGGTAGAGTGTGGATCCAAGCACAATTTCTTGGGGCACGCCAGATTGAAGAGTCGAAAAGTTTTGTGTAAAAATCTTGCTGTCTGACATAAAACGTACGATTTTCTGTATAACTTCTCAGCAGTTCTTTTTTTAGCTTACATAATAAGCCTAAATGCCACACCTTATCAAAAGCTTGACTTATATCAAGAAATGTGACAGAACAATATTTTTTTTTGCTCCAAGTCAGAATTTATTTGATTCACAACTCGATGAACTAGTTCCACAGTGCCATATGCTTTATTCTAAAACCGAACTGGTGTTTTGGTATAAGTTTTCTGCTTTCTATAACTCGGTTGAGTCTTATTAAGAATAGTTTTGCAAATATTTTCGACAGTATTGGTATTAGGCATTTTACAGGCGATGATGGTTCCTCTGGTCTTTTTCCGGCTTTGTGTATCATGATTATTTCTGCTATTTTCCATTGTGATGGGAAGAATGTTTTCCTTAGTACTGCATTGTATATATATATTAGTAACTTTAAAACTCTCACTGGCATTCCCGTAGTATTCTTCCCGTAATCAAATCATAGCCAGATGATTTTTTTGGATTGATATCATTCTTAATAACTGCTACAACTTCTTGTAATTTAATTTTTTTTTACCGGAAATTCCATTTGGTAGGGAGCATTCATAATGTTGTTAATTTGTTCCACATCAGCAGAACTGGTTTGCTCATCCCATGGTTCAAACACATTACATAAATGTTCAGCAAAAATGTTAGCTTTTTCCTTTTACTACACACCCAGCTGCCATCAGTTTTTCTTATGCCTGTTTGAAATTGTGTTGGACGTTTTATTCCTTTTGTTGCCTTCCACAGATCATAATCAGTTACTTTGGTAGCTGAGAGATTGGATAGATATCTTTGTGTGATTTCATTTCTATTCAATTCTAGTCTATTTTTTTTTTGAATAAAAATAATAATTGAATGATTATTGCATATTATTATATTTAATTGTTTTTTATATGCAAAAATACTATAAATCAAAATTACTTCGTGATAGTTAAAAAATAATCAAGCTTGAAACAAAGAGTTTTAAACTGTATCTAGAATTTCTGAAAATTCAGGATACCTAATGTTTCTTTTACTGTCGACTAAAATTGTTCGAAATAGAATCAAGTTGATTAATTTATACAATAAACTAAAATAACACACTAACCTTATTATAGTATAAATGTCGATTAAGAGTGAAATTCGTCTATTCTGGACAAAACTAATCACTACTCAATATCGAATAGAAAATGAGTATAGAATTAATTGGTGTAAACAGACTTTCATGTCTGAAAAAATTCAAAAAATGACTTTTACTGCATAAAATATAAGCAGCGAATTTGAATTTCATTTAGGATATAACAATCCTTTTTAATCCATACAATATATAATAAATTATTTTTTTTTTTTTTTATATTTATAAAAATAACCAGAAAACAATAAAGGACGAATTCAAATATAAAATAATTTTAAAGTTTACAATTATATAAAAATATATTTATTTTTGTTGTTATTGTTATTTTTTTATAACCGTCAACACAAAACATTTTCTGATCATTTGAAAATCAAAAAAATAATAATAATAATAAAACATTAACCACCAGCTGGAACATCACCAGTTACAACTGACATACTTTTTTTTTTTTTTGTAAATACATGTAAAAGAAGTAAGTGGAAATTGTAAACCATGTTATAAAATTATAAAAATTATTATTATTATTATTATTTATTAGACTCAGAGTACTTAACGACTATGCAATAAAATTGAATTTAATAAATTAAATCGAAGAAAAGGAAATTATTTTATTTGATTTATATTCGACTTCATTTATTATAACAAAAGATAATCATTACATAATCATATCTCATATCACCCATTTACACACAATATTTATTAAACTACCACACTTATATGGAGAATATTAATATCAGATAACAGATATACAATAGAAAATAAAAACATAAATTTGCGCTGCAGAAGTTAATATTAAAGTTACAATTTATTGGCCATATTAAGAACAAACTTATTATAATATAACCACATCAGATAAATGATAAAACGATATTTGCAATAATGATCGTATTGCATCATTGCATTGTATTAGTTCCACGATTCAACTGAGTAAATTCAATATTGAACTAATGCTAAACTTTATACCTAACTTACGAATGGTTCGATAAAATTTTATTTACTAATGAAATAAATACAAAGAACACATGATCAATATAATCAGTATAGTTCGTTTTAATGACCTTCTAAAATCTATGAATCAGTGCAAATTTTATAATGTAAAAATTTAAAGATCATCTCATAGAATTTCTCAAGAAAATGTAGTATAACAAGTCAAAATAAATTAATTGAGTATTATAAAACAATTGTTGGAATTGAGATATAACCATAATAAATCCAATAAAATGTATTCAATTCAATATTTATTGCTAAAATTACAGTTTTATCCAGAGTCATAATATTCAGAGTCTAAATAGAAATTTCCCAATCAACATATCGAGCATATCTCAACCTGGGTGAACTCTAGAATCAATCTTGAGTAAAATGTTTCCTTTAAAAACCCGATTTTTGTGTAAGTGTTTTTAACAATGGAAATTAAGTTTGAACCAGTTCAATTGAGCACATTAAATATTGAAAAATACATATAATTGCCCTGAAAATGTTCTAAATAATTAAAAAATTCTTCAACAAGAAAGTGTGAAATATCTGAGCATTCGTCTATAGACTCTAAAGGGTAAATTGAATTGCTTAAAACAGATTGAAATGAAGCCAAAAACTCGTTTGATTTAAATTGAGAGGGATTTGAATAAAAACTTTGAATTAATAAATTAAGTATAATTATGTTATGTAGACACAAATAAATATATTTAATGTTGTATCCAATATCATCTTAGTTCTCGGTTTTTAGGGTTGTTTTAGGAGGTTTAACTCAAGAGTACAATTTTATTTCAGAATTCATATATCTACAAACATTTTGGATTTAAATCATATCTAAAGGCTAGAATTTTGTTTAGCTCAGACCATGTGTCCTTAGTACTAGAACTGATTTTGAAGAATCGCCTCTCAAAATACTTCCTTTTCGCAGATCTTTTCATATTTAGAATTGTCTTATCCATTGATGCTATTTCTTGTTTTAGGTCTAGATTGTTTTGATTTTTTTTTAGTTTCATCGGTAGTTTCTTTTTATGTTCACTAGCTTTAACAATTTCTGATGTGATCCATGGACAATGCTTCCTTTTTCAGACTTTTTTAGTATACTTATTTATAGAGTATTTTTCTACAGTAGTTCTTATTATGGAAGTGATATAGCTATACAAGTTTGTAGAATTTGTTAACCAAGTCCAGTACATGCTGCTGAATATGTTCAATAGTTCAGCATTTACCTTTTCATAGTCGATAATTGTTTTTATTGAATACGTGTTTTCTTTTTTAACCATATTAAAATCAAAGAAAGCTACAATAGTATTATGATCACTAATTTGATTTTCAATAGTAAAGATTAACACATTTTCTTGATTATAAATAACATGATCTATCGTAGTTCCACTTTGAGGACGTGTGATATTTGAATTAGTTATTCTATAGTGTTGTAGGATTTTAGTAAGTGAGAATACTTCCGAGAGAGGAAATTTTCGACACCAACGTCAATATTCATGTCACCAACTACTATATGCGGTTTCGAATCGGTTTGTTGTATTAAGTTTTCTAGAGTTTCAAACAGGATAGGATAGTTTTGCTTATCAGGCATATATATGCTTGTTAAATATAGTTTGGGTGTTTCAGAACATATATTTTTTAGCTTCAAATGAATAAATGATACAACCCCATTATCTTGAGCCTCAACTTTAAAAGTAATAGAATTGTCAACATAAATAACTATCCCTGCAGAACGCTCATCTCTGCTGTTGAATACAGAAGTATAGCGTGGAATATTATAAAGTTGATTTTCACCTTTTACGAACCATGTTTCACAGATAGATACGATTGATGGGCGAACTGACAAACTTTCTAGGTAGAGAAGGAAATTATCGAATTTTTCTAGGTTGCAAATTCTTTGGACATTAAGATGGTGAATACTGAATTTGTTATTTATTTTAACAACTTTCATTAGTGAGTTAAAATTTTTTATGCTCTCAGACTTGAAATTATTTTCCATTATAAATAAAAAAAAAAATAAAAATAAAAAAATATAAAACAAAAAACTAGAAACAAGTACTAAGAATATAATATGATTTTAATTGTAGCTGAATTAGATGATTATATTAAATTACTATATTTATAACAAAAAAAAAAAAAAAATTGATTAATTAATTAAAGAAAAGTGCAAACATTTTATTAATATGAGAAAAATTAATTTATACAAAATTAAGAAAAGTGCAAAAGTTTGTATGAGTTGTTAACAGTTGTACCGGTATATCGAGAACATTTTTAAGCTGTTTAAGAAAAGTATTAATACAAGATTGCAGAATTATTACAGATGAACAGTTCGGTTTCCAAAACAACCATTCGACTGATCATCAACTTGTCTGATTATATCAAATGCAGTTCACAATCTTACTTAAAAGTCAAATTTATTAAAAGTTTTCTTAAAGATAGAATATTTTCCGTCAAAATCAATGGTGCTCGTTCATCCAAATACCATTTGCTAGCTGGTGTTCCTCAGGGTTCGATTTTAAGCCCTCATTTATACAACCTGTATATTACTTGAGACTACACTAAAATTTAGGCAACAATTCAAGTGCGATTTGGCAGACTTAGTGCGAGTATCAAGTGCAAGTGCGAGAGGTTCGGAAACACCCTTAATCAAATTTAATTGGCTTTTAAATTGTAATAATAAAATTTTAAATCAGTAGTAAAAAAAAAAAAAATATAGAATAGCTCTTGGACTGCATTCTCAATTTTATGTTGAATTTTTAAACAACACTTTTTTATGTCAGGTTTTATCATAAAATTATGCATGTTAAGTGAACTGCAAAATGTTAATTGCAGTTTTTTATTACATTCCCTGTTAATTCTATTTTTTTTTTTTTTATTTTCATTGTTTGTGATTTTTCTTTCTTATTTTTTTTTTTTGTTGTACATTTATTTTATTTTGTAATACAAAAAATAGAAAAAAAACACAAAGAGTATATAAAGAATAGGAGAGAAAAAACATAACCAAGAACAAAAACGAAATTAAGAAACATTAGACGGTTTTTTTTTTTTTTTGTTTTTTTTTTTTACCTCAACCACCTCAACATTTTAACTTGGGTTAGATCATGTTTCTCGTCATACAATATTATTTATACTAAAAAAAAAAAAAAAGAGAATACCAAATAGCTACTGAAGTCTCATGATGGAAAAAGGATGTAAACTAGAACAAACTCGTTATTCTTAGTCATTCCATTCTAACAAAAATAAATCTTTTTCTAGTTTTATGTTCAAGAATGATGAATTTGGAAGTGGAGGATGATGGTATTAGTTGGTTTTGTCAACAACACTGCAACAACAACAATAATAATAATAATAACATCATCATAATCATCAGTCATTGCAAGTTTTAACAACGAAGCAGTTTGGAATTTTGAAATTTAAAAATTAAATTTGTTATGTAGACTTACTTTGAATTATTACAATAATAAAGTAAAAGAATTTGTTGTTTTTGAAATGTTGTACATTGCAGTTTGGCTGATGCACTTCAAATACCTATTAAAACCCTATAAACATTTTAAGCTTAAATGAAGAAAAATTATAAAACAGATTACATTAATATTCAATTTAAATTGATGAAGGATGAATTAATATTTTATGGGGGTGAAATATTTTCATTTGATGAGCAGCTGAGGTTTATTTTATTTAGTTACATTGTTAGGAAGATTGCTAGGTATTTAGTATAATAATGGCTATTTTTTTCACATTTATTGTGTACTGAATACGAAATCACTTTAACAGAGCTCTAAACACAAAAGAAAATGGTTTATTTTATAATATCAATATTATAATACACAAGAGCACGATTAATGAAGGCACACTTTTCGTGGTTTTTCGTGTGCCTTCGTTTTTTTCTTCATTCAATCAATCAATAATGTAGGCTGTGGAGATAAATTTTTATTTTATGTCTATATTTGGTGAAAGTATTGTAATCGGATGTTAGGTTAGTTGGTCATATTAATATAAGAAATGTTTGTGAGTTCGATTCTCTTTTGAGTTAATTTTATTTTTTATTTTTATTATTTTTAGTGGTGAATATGAATCGTAATGTGTTGAATACTTTCTTTAATGCTATTTGAAAATGACTCATTTATATGTAATTTGTAAATCCAAAAAAAAAAGCAAACCTAAGGTATAATTTTATTAATTGTATTCCTTTTCCAATTTTCAAATTTCCTTTTCAAATTACTTTATATTTCGAAAATGGAATTAGTGAATTTTTAATTATTTTTTTATTAGGAAAAAATATTATAATATTTATTAAAATCTACATAAAAATCCATCTGTCGGCAAATAGAAAACTAAAATTTAAAGTACTTTAATAAAAATATTAAATATTAGGTTTAATAAAAAAAATATTAACTCTAAAATTAACTCTTTTATTTATGTAATACAAGGAAAAAAATCTAATAGAATAAAACTGTTTTTATGAGATTTTATTAGACATCAATTGTCAGTAAGTCTTGCATATTATGCAATATTAATCAAGAAATCCCAAGGTCAAACATTTCAAAGAGTCGGCATTTATCTGCCTGAACCTTCGTCGAATTACAAAAAATACAATTAAGCCACTGTTCTAACAATTAAAATTCTAGCAGGACCAATACAGACAAAAACTACTGACAGGGACACTGTACCTGACAATGTTGCATACCAGGATATTTTCTAGAATATTCCATTTCATCCAATTTTTTCTATATGATAAATTTTAAAAATTGCTCATAATAATTGGGAAACGGTAAGTATTTTTCGAGCTTTTCACCTTCCATCGAGAATAAAAAAATAATAAAAGCAATAAATACTATTGACATCTTCTAAGAAGTTATAAAATCACTGATCTATTTAATAAACAAAATGCTACAATTTTCATATTGTTTTAAAAAATTTGAATTTCATTTTGCAGAGTAGATATTATTTATGATGGTCAAACTGTAAATATGACTAATAAGACATCAAAACTAAAGTTAAAACTGCTTCAAACACATTTTTTTGTTCTAGTTAAAAGAGTGCTCAAAGCCAAAATAGTAGATTATGAAACCAAAACAAACATCATAGCTTCGGTGTGAAAATAGACTCGACACGGGATTAGAAGTGGAAAATGATATTAATGATTTCCAGCTTGATGCCGAATAACTAAATAAGATTTCGTATTTTTTATCTTCGACCTATATGTTAATAAATTTTACAGTATTTAAAAAAATTTTTAAAGTTTGCTACCTGGGTTTTTGCTATTCTTATTTTTTATTATTTATTTTAAAAACTATGGAATGTATTTATATTTAAAAAAAAAAATAGAAGTAGAAAATTTTGTTGTTGAGAGAAAAAAAAAACCAAAATTTTAGATGTACTTTAAAAAATAAAACAAAAACAAGAAAAGAAAATTATTTTGAAAGGTGAAAATGGATGATTTTCATATTTTTGTTGTAATGATTTTTGTATTTAGGTTAGAAATTTTTCATAAATTATAAAATATTTCTACTTAGGTGAACATAGTCAAAGTATTATTATTATTATTTTTTTTTTTTACCTTATTTTTCGAAAAGAATTTTTCATGTTTTCAGAAAGGACTTTTAGCCAAAGGTGAATTCGTTTAGAAAATGTTTTGTATGAATGTGTATATATAGTAGAATAGAAAAGAATTTATAATGCACTGGTATTTTATATTAGTTTGTAAGACATTGTTTTTTTTTTTTTTTTTTTTTTGAATGAATTTGAAATATTTATTTCTATTTATTTCAGAAATCTTTAGAATTGGTATTCACAACCATTTTACAAATGACTATCTCTGATGAGAAGCTACATCGTAAGAATACACCTTTATGTTTTTAACATTTATTGTATGTAATGTAACAAATAATAAGTACTTGAGAAATACTTAAGTAAACAAAAAAAAAAAAACAATAATAACAACTTTCTATTTAATTTACTTCTTTGTTTTATTTTTTTATTTTTGTTGTTGAAGATTAGGAAATCTTGAATCAGGATGTGATCATTTGCATTTTTTTTTTTTTGTATAAAAATTACATGTTTATTGTAATAAAAGTTAAAAGCACTTTAAATCCGATTCGAATGCATAAGACTATAGTAAAGCTGGATAATAAATAGTAACAAATAACTTTAATAATATGATACAGTTGCTCTATTCGTTTTGTAATAACATAATTAATTATTTAAGTTGTGAATGAAGCTTCTAGAAGTATGTTATAAAAAAATTCGGTTGATTCACAAAACTTAATGCATTTTATAATAGTAAAAATTTTAAAATGCAGAAGATTTAGCAATCACAGTTTCATTCATTTAAATTGTTTTTAACCATTGTTATCATTGATAAAGAAAATATGCTTTACTTGCTTGAAATGCTTTTACTTTCAAAAAATCAAATGATACTTCTGTGCCAGTGAAGCCGCAAACACTATTGGAAGAAGTAAATTGTTTCCGAAATGTGTAAATTACAATAAAAATAAACTATTAGTTAACGGAAATTTGAATCCCATAATTAATAACTTAAATATATCCCTAAAAGGTGATTCTACATAAGTTTTACTGTCAAGAACGTTAAAAAAAAAAACACAAATCTGATTATCAAAAATGTCAGTAAATTTTATTATTCGATAGCATAAACGACTGTCGTAGACTTCAGGTTGATCTTGATAAATTTTATAAATGGGTTAATCTTAATCTTAAATATTAATAAATGTAAAGTTATTAGATCTTACCAAACTATATTAACTTTTTTGAATTTGACTATAAATTGAATAAGTCTGATATGGATGTTGTTAGTCAAATGAAAGATTTGGAGGTCATTTTAGACAATAAACTCACTTTTAATCGCGCATGTTGATTTTATCTTAATTATGTTATTTCGTATGCTTGATTTTGATTAAAAAAATTCTCTTTAATTTCATACACGTTTCAGAACTTATTATATATTTCATTAGTCCGTGGAATATGCTTGCTCTATCTGGGTACCATCTTATGCTAAACACATATTTCATTATTGAATCAATTCAGAAAAAATGTAGGTTAGATTTTGCTGTCGTAAATTAAATTGGCACAGCTACATTACAAAATGTCAATTCATTGATATTCAAACTCTTGAATCTTATAGACGTAATATTGCATCGGCAATGTTTTCATATGGTGTATTATCCGCTAGAATAAATTACCCTACAGCTAGAGTAAATTCGAATAAAATCGCAATGTACGATTTCGTAGATTTTTATATCTCGAGTCTCATAGAATTAATTATGGTGTTTCTGAGCCTATATTTATCACTTGTTCGTCCTTAATAAATTTTCATTATAGTATAGACAATTCTTCAAGAGAAAAATTATCAAATTTTTTTCAAATTAATTGTATTTTGTACTTTTAATTATTATCTTAGTTTAAGCAAAAATCTGTAAGAGATATTTTCAGTATAGATTGAATAGATTGATTACTTATTAGTTATTTCTAAAGATTTATATTTATTTATTTATTATTTATTTATTATTTATTATTTTATTATTTATTATTTATTATTTATTATTTATTATTTATTATTTATTATTTATTATTTATTATTTATTATTTATTATTTATTATTTATTATTTATTATTTATTATTTATTATTTATTATTTATTATTTATTATTTATTATTTATTATTTATTATTTATTATTTATTATTTATTATTTATTATTTATTATTTATTATTTATTATTTATTATTTATTACTTATTACTTATTATTTATTATTTATTATTTATTATTTATTATTTATTATTTATTATTTATTATTTATTATTTAATATTTATTATTTATTATTTATTATTTATTATTTATTATTTATTATTTATTATTTATTATTTATTATTTATTATTTATTATTTATTATTTATTATTTATTATTTATTATTTATTATTTATTATTTATTATTTATTATTATAATTCTCTTTAAAAGAGCTTGAAGCTCATACAAGGTATATGTTATAAAATATTTATAATTTGACCTTACAAGTAAACAAATTCTAAC
This sequence comes from Argyra leucocephala, assembly GCA_963942445.1. Lineage (NCBI taxonomy): Eukaryota > Metazoa > Arthropoda > Insecta > Diptera > Dolichopodidae > Argyra > Argyra leucocephala. Next base: position 146,990,371 of record OZ012679.1, read on the forward strand.
ATAATAAGTATATTGGTTAACTTTAATTTTAAATGCTAATAAAAATTTAAAATATTATGCATATACGATAAAAATCCTAATTCAATTTAAATGAACACAAAATATATTTCATGAAGTTTAATTTTCAAGCAATATCTGTAAGGGTTAACTGTCCCAGTAGACGAATAAATAAATAAATGAATATTCATTATCAGAATCAATTATTGATGCCTATCAGCATATAGGCATATTGTGAAATCAGAACATACGGTTCCAAGCTTGTATTTCAAAACCGTTTTAGTACTGGCATAATGTTTCCCATTTTTTGTCTCCATAAAATAATGTACATGAGATCAATATTATAAGCGGTGTAATTGATATAGTATTGAAAAATCCCAGCTATTTGAACGAATAATATAAGTGAGCCAAATTTCTTGAAATAAATTTATGTTTGATTCATAAATTGGGGCTGGGAAAAGACATTGGTTTCAGTTTTTGCATAACTCAAAACAAAATATATTAATTTACATCGAGAGCCCAAGCGGGCATGAATTGTTATTAGCAGACGTTTTTCAGTACACTTTTCGGATCGTGTTTATGAAATTTTCCATGGAGGATTGCTATATCAACATAATAATTTCCATGTGTAGAACCTTATTACTGTGAACACGTTAAATATTTAATGAAATTGCATTTTATACACGCAAGGTAAAATTTATACTCTAAGATTTTAAAATAAAAATTTATTTTGATAATTTGTGACTGAACCCCATCTACTTCTATATTATTTTTGTTCAATGATTTTAATATGTTAACATTTATATTTTTCACATTTATATTTTTCAATTAATCGGAAATTTAACAAAATTAATTAATAATCAATATTAATCAAATTTGTGACATCAATTTTTTGCTAAGTTGAATTAAATACAAGTTAAATGCAGCATCGCAAACATTGTAATCGAACTTTCAAAGCTATTATTGAATTTGAAAGTTAGAGTACAATATTTCCTATGTGCTACGTGCAGCTTATGAGCTCCTACAAATATCAAATTCAAAAAACATACACTAATGACATTCAAATCTCATCTCTCTTGGACATAATAATGATTCTAAAATAGTATAATAAGCTTTTAAAAACAACTTTTTTTTTCAAAATATATTATCTTTATATTGATCAAATTGAAATTATCTACATATCTTTCTAAACCATTCAATCAAAATAAACTTTGAAACTATACAAATAAAGAAAAATTAGTAATTTTTGTGGATTTGGTTTCTCATTTTTATTTTTTTTTTTTTTTTATTTACTTTCTAACTTTTATTCTATTCTAAATTGATAGTCATTAATTTGTCTGTTTGCTGCTCTACAACCATTATAACCAAAGAAATTATATTCAAATTATTTTGATTATAATTGACCTTAATCGCCTATATCATTTTTGCCAACAAAAGGATTTTCATTTCCACAATTGTAGTAGTATATATATATATATATATATATATATACATATCTACTTGGATATTAAATTCAACACTTAAATCATCGTAACCAATTATAATCGCATGATGTATAGTATTTCAAGGATAATAATAATAATAATAATACAGAAATTTAGATCTACAAAAAAAAACTATATTTTATCTTTGGCAATTTTTTGTTTTTTTTTTTTTGTTTTTTTTTTTGCATATAAATGTAGTCTTTAGAATATGAAAAATATTAAATAAATAATCTATTGAGTATAGAATTTGAATTGTAAACGAAATTGTACATGATATAGACATCTTTACATTGGGTAAAATTACGATAAAAAAGATTATTTGATTTCCTTTTTTTTGCTTGCTTGTTATTGTTTTTATTTTAGAAAGGAATTTTCCTGTACATATTAGTTTGATTCAACCAATTCAATTGATTAATGTATGCCTATTTTACAAAAGCTCTTCAATTTACACAAAAAAATCTAAAAATAAAAAATGTTTTTTATCACTTTGAAAATGCAAGTTTAAAAGAGAATAAATAAATTTTCAAATAAAGTATAATAAAATGCTACTATTCAGCAATATAAAAATTCCAAATAAATTTAGATTTAGCATCAGTGAAAAAGAGAAAGAACAAAAAACATCCTTTCTCAAACTAAATAAAATAAATGGAATGATTTTTTTTTTTTAAAAAGGTTCCATAAATTTAAATTTTTTAATATGTAACTATACTCAGGATTTGTAACTTTTAATTTTCTATTGGTGTAAAATTAATTTTCTTACATTTTCCGGATAACAATATTTTATTAGGATATGTAACAGTAAATTGTAGATATATATATATATACTTGAGATAGGTATACACTTATTTTAGTTTTTCCGACTTGACAATAGAAATTTGTTTTTTTTTCTACATTTTGATATCTTAATTAAGTTTTTTAAATTCAATTTATTGCTTTAAACTGTCTAATATAAGTCTACTAATATTTGATATTGGTCATTAAAAAACGGTTTTACATTCTTTTAAATGCATTTCATACTCAAACGAAAATTAAAGTTCGGTAAGATATTTTATTTTCACTCCTGTCCTCTCATGATGTAAAAAATCAAAAATCAAAATCAAAATGTAAAAAAACCAAGTGACGGTACTTGTAATGTTGTCAATAACTCGAAATTCATTTAAAAATTAAAACACCAACAAATAACTTTAAAACGAAGTTAAAATTACTATTACTACCCCTCTAAAAATATAATTATAATTAAATTATTTATTAATATTAAAGCAAAATGTTTGCGAACGCTGATTTCAATAAACAGTTATTTTTAATAGTAAAAAAAAAAACAACAAAAATTAAAAAAAGATCCTTAAAAAGATCCTAGAAAAATAGTGTTAAAGCAATTCTAAAGTACTCAAAAGTTTTAACATTTGTTTTATATAGGATAATGTACATATAATACAAATACTGACACATTAATAGATAATATTAAATTTTTAGAGTATAATAAATCAATTTAAAAAATTTATAATGGCTATGACAGGACAAAATAAATAAGTTTTCTTTACAGAGCACACAAAAAAAAAAAAAAAGCAAAAATTAATATTTTTTTTTTTTTTTTAAAGAAAAGTCATATTCAATAAGTGACAGGATCTTCATTTTATATTATCATTAAATTTTTATTGAAAAATGGATGAGAGAATAAATTTTATTTCTTCACTTACTTTAGACACCAATTTTGACTATAGTATTGACTATAGCTATCTAGCTATATAATGACAAACTTGTACTTTCTTTTTTAGATAGTCACCAACGTTTAACTTATTGTACTACAGATGGTAATGTTTTTTTGAAAGAAAATAATTATTTATAAAATCAGGAGAAGGAAATATTTGAGGAAAACTTAGGGTTGAATTTATTCATATAGTAAAGGGTTTTTCATATTTTCAAATTCACATTTTTTATTTTACAGTGATTGTATTGCCTTTCAAATTTCAAATACAACACATTATATTTATTTATTACCTTTATTAACAATTAAATCTAAAAATATCTATTAAAGACGACAAAATGAACCTACTAAATAATGTGTCAGTTGTTGAGGAAGAATATGTGGAAATACGATACGATTAATGAGAGCATATATTTTTTAATTAAACAACGGTAATTCCGACCACCTTGATGCATTCGAAATATTTCTGAATATTAGAGCTCTAGTACGTATTGGTGTTCCAAATTTTTATCAAGTTCCAATTAATTGTGTGTTTTGTTTTTTTTTATTCAATCAGTGTAGCACATTCCTCAATGTATTAAAAAAAATGGCATTTTCAAAGTCATTTTTGAAATGATTGAAAATTGATGTATTAAAATCTTCTTTACTTAGTTCTTACGTTTTTTTTCTTTTGGCCATTAAAATTGTTATTATTATTATAATTTTTTTAATATTATTCTGCGTTTATCTGGATGTTTGTAAGTTCGACGGAACGCTCCAACACATATACAAATTGCATATGTATACAAATGCATATATATACAAATTGCTTTGGTGCTTTTTTTTAACCTTGTCTACCATGCTGAACCTTTGCAGGGAAAATTGATTGCATGAACTATATTTTTTTAATTTAATGTTAGTGTTCTTCGCAAATAATAAGGAAAAATAAAAAATAATAATAATAATATAAATAAAACAAACAATTTTTTTGATTTATAATAATAAGGACTAATAGAAATTTAATCAATACTTTAATATGGTATAATAACCAAAAGGAAAACAGCATTTAACACAAAAAAAAACATAATTCACTCAAAGGTTATTCTTATTACTTAAAATTATACACAATAATATACATGTATATCAGCATATTTGTATTGTACAATATTATACATTATACTACTTTATTGCTTATACCTTTTATTTTTGTCATTATTGTGTGCGTAACTCACTTCACTCAAAAAAAATATTTTTTTAAGGAAGGGTGTGGCTTAGTAGGTAAGAATCCTACATACAGTGTCAAGCTACGGGGCTCATTGTATCTTTCTGAAGATTCCCACCAGCCTACGAAAAATAAAAAAAAATAAAAAATTGGCAAAGTTTTGACTACAAAAAAAATATTTCTTTTATGTGTTTTAGAAAATTAAAAAGTGATATAAACATAAGTACTGTAATTTCGGAATAAAGAATCTAATGAAAGAAAAAAAGAAACTAGGATTTATATTGCTTCCGTCATTTATGACGGGTTACAAAGCTAGTTTTTTTAATATTAAGATAATTTAAATTCTTTGAAATTATTTTTTTTTTAGAATACAATTTATTTAACTTTGTTTTATATAATTTTTTTAATATGTTAACTAAGCTTGTACGTATTTTCAAAGACCAAGTCCAAGTAGAAGTAGGTAGAAGTGGTCATTCCAGTTGCTTCTGGAAAACCTATTAGCACTTAATTGTGCCTTTTTGATACCACAATGTTATTGGTTTTTATAATATTTTTTATGTTTACTCTCCCCAGAGACTCCGTACTAGAGCCACCCTGTGTGATTGAAAAAATTGATCAGTTCTCCGATTTGGTTTCCACTATAAGACTTATTTTACGGAGGAAAGTCTCACCTAAAATCTGCAGTCTGACGCTAGGCAACTGCAAAGGAAATGCTCAAGTTTCTGTTTTATTCTCATCTTTGAAGCTGCGACAATGGGGATTAAACGGATGACCCAGCTTGGCAGCGTGGCTTCCTATCAGCCAATGACACGTACCTACTGATGGCTACTACTTTTGATATATCTGTGGGGGGCCTACTTTTATACGAGAATAATTTTTCTACTTTCTATGATATAACATTTAAACAGATTTTCATGGTGATCGGTCAATACTTGCTCTGTGATTTAAATTGATTTTTTTTTTTTTGCAATATTTACAATACTGTTTTTAACTCATTAAAATTGTAATATTATGTAAGTTAAAATTTTTTAAATAATTATAATAAAATAAACTAAATTTAAAATTAGATAAAATAAGTGTTACTGCGAATCTAATTGATAAATTAACATAAAAAATTTTAAATTATAAAAATTGTGTTGCACTTTGAAAGTAATAGAAAAAAAGTAAGATAAAAATGAAATACATAATCATTTGCTCTTTTTTTTCGTATTTATTTAAATGTTTTAAAATAAATCTATAAATTTTTCCTTTTATTGAATGGATTTTATTTAACTTTTTCTTGATATCATAAATCTTAATGCAAAAAAAAATTTGAGATTGTGTCATTCGTTCATGAAACGAAACTAATAGCAGAGCAGCGGAAAACAAGGAAACCAATTCACAATATTGAAAAAAATAATTTTTTCCTCCCTTTTCTAATTTCTTTTAAAATTTATTTATTCAAGAGCCGAAGGTCTAAAATAATTTATTTTTTACATAATTACAAAAAATTTCTTTCAAAATAATACCCTTGAAAGGCTATACGGCGATCATTGCTTCAGAAGTTATGAGCTATTTTCTCACATTTCTTGTTTTTTTTTGCATTAAATTTTTTTATTTTAATTTATTTTTAATACACGAATTGTTTCATAAAAAAAAACTAATTTCATTTAGTAGGTAGGTGGATAGGTTAATGACGCATTATATTAACTGTATATGATTTTTTTTATAATTTACTTTACTTTTTTAATTGATATATTTTGTTTTTTTTCTGATGAACATGCAAAATCAAAACTGAATTTTTTTCTATAATAAAACGTCGACTAGTTTTCAATAATATGCAAATGATGTCTAGATAGTGGTTGTTTTAAAAATATACAATAAACCGAGTAAAGAAATACCCAGAATTTTATTTTCTTCTAAACATAATTTTCTACATGGAAAGATATTGCAATACAACTAACTAACAGACGCGGTTACATTGTGACTAAAAAACCAATGATGTTACTATTCTAACTATTGAATATCTACAAAAAAAATTCCAACTTATTTTTTATAAAAGTCCAGTACGAAACACTGAAGCAGTCTGCAAGTAATAGACAAAATACGGTTATCTGTAAAAAAAATACGCATATCAATAAAATTAAAAGGAAAATATTCGACTATCTTCGACAATTATTCTATCTATGTTTTTTCAAATCAAATTTTCAAATATCAGAATTCACATAATAAGTCTTTTAAATACCTAAAAGTAATATAAACGAAAAAAAATAACAAATATCTACAATACTTTTTTTAAATTTCAGTGCATAAAAATATGATTAATAACACCAACTTCAGACATATCCTTAATGAATATGTACTTCAATTTCAAATATACACTTATACCAGTATTACTATTTTTATGTTATTTAATCCATAAAGTCATAACCACTTATTATTATTACACACTTTTCATCTTAATTGATGTTTATTTACATTCAAATTACACAGTTATTGTATAAATTTACGTTCCACATTCATATATGTATGTGTAGGTATATAATAAAATAATCCTATTGAATCAATTGACAATTAAAAATCAATAAAAATTTCTTAAAACAAAAAACAAAAATAGGAAAAATATATTAACAGCCAGCAGGTTAACAAAATTATAAGGAAAGGTTCGTAACCTCAAATACAGAAATACAAAAAAAAAAGAAAAAAAAAATTGTAAGTACTATAGATAAAAATCATTCAAAATTATTCAATATATTTCGATCACTATGAACGAATAACGGTTAATTATAACGATAATTAAACATATACATACGTATATATTGAGGTGTTTTTAGATATATGAATTTAAGCAGTGTTTCGTCTACAGAAATTATTACCAGAATTAAATTTATGGTAACAGAAAATTGAATATTAAATAAGCCAATAAAGTATTTTATTTCGAATTTTCCGAATGTCGAAATATTCGAAGTAGAAAACAACATTTTATAAAATGAACTATTTTATTTGATTTTACTTTAATTAATGAACTTATTAAGTACTACAAAAATTTTCATTAAATATTGAAGTATCATATTAGAAGTGATCACTTGTCCGCTTAAAACTGCAGTAACTCAAAAATGTAATTTTTTACTCATTTTTCATTAACATTGATTCTATTTAGTTAATAGTCTAAAAGCGTTAGAAATAGGAGCGTTTTTACAATCTCTTTATGATTTAACCATTATTATCCAAAGTTTTTCCATCAGTGTACCATCTAGCTCAGATTAGATAAGTAACGAAGATTTTCTAGATAAGATTGGAGGACGAAGTTGACTCTACTATTTTTATTAAAAGCATAAATGTAAAGGACTTCCAAGTGGTAACACTAGCAATAACTAAATGTGCTGAATTAGTGTTATAAATATCCAAAATATAATAATAATAAACATTATACCGTCTATAGTGATAGTCAAGCCGAAATAAAGATACTATAAATACGTTTGAAGCAAGTCGCTTTCGGTAGACAATTCTTGTTAACTACTTGAAAATGTCAACATGGATTCATAAAAAAGTTAAATTTGTGGTAACAAATCTTGTTAAATCAACTTCAATATTATTAATAATATGGAAAAAAGTTTACAAATAGATGCAGTATGCATGACTTTTAGTAAAGCTTTTGACATTTCACAACATAGTGTAAAATTGCTTAAATTACGAAAATTAGGTTTCCTGTTAATCTTTTTAAAATAGATCAACTCATATTTAACCAATAGAGTTTATAGTGTTTTGTTCAAGACATCTATTTCAACATTTGTGGCCAATTCAAAATATAGTCACTTAGGATTTTTTGTATATAATTTATGTTTTAATGATGTTGCCGCAGTAATCAAAAATATAGAGGATTACAAAATTACCTGAATCACATCAAAAAATTAAGTCGGAAATTGACATAATGTTACTTCAAAATTACCTTTAATAATTCCTTTCTCTGGTCTACAAATAACAATTTACTTCTCAACATTAAAAAGTGCGCCGTATATAATAACCGTTCTAATCCATTCGCTTACAATTATTTTTTTTTGTGAAAAGTGAATTACTACAACGAGTTGATTCTATTAAAGACTTAGGTGTGTTTTTCAATGATAAATTAACATTTAAATTACCCTATAAAATATAAATAAATCAAATTTCTTTATAAAACGTTAAACAAAGAAATTTTTTGATCATTATATTTTAAAGACCCTTTATACAACATTGCTCCGATATACTTTGACATCGTAAATGTCTCAACACAAAGTTGAGTACAACGTTCACATGATCTTAAATGTCTACAAAAGCTCACAAAAGCTTAACTAACAATGACTTCATGATCACTATTGTTGTTGACGATGTCTTCGCGACCGGTTTGACTGCTATTTGAGTTTACATAAATTTTTAAAAGTCCAATGTTGTACAGTGACATCGTAAATGTCTTTAAAAAATACTTCAACCTGATACAAGGTAAAAAAAACCAAGTATTCAATTTTATCCGTAAAATAGATTGGCAACATTGTGTAATGAGAGCTTTCCGAACTGATTTGTGATAATTTGAATGATTGCATAATAAAAGGAAGATTAGGACGATAATGTTAACTGTTAAATTGCAATGCGACTTGTCAATAATGACAATAATGTCGAATCTGCCCTGGTTTTGGTAATCAGGAGAACGTCCGGTGCATGCTCTGCGACTGTCCAGGTAAAGCAAAAAACTAAGTTAACATGGTAAGGAAGTATCTGTGACAACCTGACAGAATTAAAATTAATTTTAACCTTCCGGCTATAGTATTTTTGTTTTGTATCCTGTGTGTATACATTTTTTTTTTACTACACTTTTTCAATTTTAGCAAATTTTCTCAGTTATTTTGCTAACTAAATATATTGTTACTACATTACTACATAGACTACATTATTTTGAGAAAAATTAATTTGTTGATCACCAGATATTTTACATTTTATTGCAAGAAGAAATAATTAACACAATAATTCCAAAATTAGACTGATTTATTTCTGCCACACATCGTGACTTGACAAAATCAAAATTTATGATTTTTAGAACATAAGGAAATTATTTTTATCGATTCAAGTATATAGGTGCATAAATATATAGCTGGAAATGGTTATTTCATAAGGTTTTTGGTTTAGAAAAAAATTTACATTTGCCTATTTGATACACAGACTCAAGTTACCCATTGTAAGCTAGCTACGTTTTGTATTATAATATTCTCAGCTTAAGTTCGGTTCTAGAACTACATATTATGGTTTCAAAACTGATTAATATTTCTATTGTAAATCATTTTAAATAGCTTTTCTTTAGCTTGCAATGTTATTTATTTATTACAGTTAACTTAATTTTTAATCTAGAAATTGGAACAAGTGGTGAAGAAAAAAAAAGTTTACAAAACACTGATTAAAATTAAATTAAATACGATTATCAATAGCAGCTGTATAAGAACCAAATACTTTAGATTCTTTGTTATACATGACATCATGTCCATAATGTGCACGTACATACTACTTATTTACAACAAAACCATACTAAGTATATACATAACAATCATCATGTCACTTATAATTGTATCAATATAATATGTAGCAGAGTATATAATTTCATTTCATACCTATACGTCTGTATGTATGCACATATTATGTAAAACATTTAAATAATTAAAATTAATTGAATTGAAAAAGAAATGTAATAATTATTATTATTATTGATTATTAATTAAAAAATGTAATATAAATAAAAATAGCAATATTAAATCGATAATTTAATTAAATTTATTTAAAAAAAAATTTTTAATAGGTTTTATTCTTGAGTCAAATTGTTTCAGAAAATTGAATTAAGAAATTGTTTTCTTTTAATTAAGAATTTTTAATTGTTATTGATTCGAATAATATTTACTGTTTATACAATACATTATTAATTGTTTAATACTAATTCTAATGTGTAATATACATATACTAATAATACTAAAAACTAATACTAATATTTAATACTAAAGTTTATAAATAATCTATTTCATATATTTATTAAAATAATAAAAATAGTAATTAAAGATGTTTGAATATAATTTATTTAATTAAGATATTTAGTTCTTTCCAAAATTTTGTTGAATTTTTCCAATTATCGATTCCAAGTTTTTGAAGATCAAAACGAATAATATTTTGAAACTTAAATGTGGAATTTAGTCCAGTGTAGAAGTTTAATTATCACATATTATAAAAGACCAAGCCCACCCTACTTCAACAAAAGAGCATTAGTATGCTATACTGATGGCTCTAAGAAAATGGGTGGAGTAGAGGATCAGGAGTATATGACACGCTGTATAATTGGGTCAGGAAATGCTTAAAACAAGCATGCAAAAAAAGGGGGGAAATTAGTAATTAGTAATAAATTGATAGAATACTAAAAACAGAAACAAAATAAAAATCCATAAATGGAAAAAACTATTAAAAATCTAGTAACTTTGATTTGCATTCCAACATGACAGAAGGCAAATCAAAGACCAAAAATCAATAAGCAATATGCTTACAAGTCAAAAGTTGAAGCAATTTAAAATCTTCAATCAATTAAAAAATTATATCATAGATTTAGACTATCTTCCAGCATGTCAAGATAGGCTAAATCAAAATTTTGCAATTTTAAGTTATGCCGCAGAAGCATTAGTCAATTTATTTAGGTATAAAATAAAGAAATTTAAAAAAAAAAAACAATATAAGACACGAGTGTAAGACACGCTGGGTGGCGCAATAGGTACAGCGCCTGTCTTTCAACCGAAAGGTCGAAAAGTTCCACTTTCGATTCCCGACGAAGGCAAAACAAAAAATATGCTTTCTGGATTTTTCGACCCTTTCTCATTGGGATAAAATAAATAATAGATAATTGAGAGTTTTGGTTCTCACATAAAATAAAATGGAACTATGCTATTATGAAGACGAAGTACTCTACATAGTTTTCCACATTTAAATTAGTAGATATACTATAAAAACTCTACAGAAAAAATATTGTATGTGATTGTGTATTCCAAATCTCTGTGTGAAAGTAGTTAGGGTGTTCATCCCATAGACTTGGAATTATATATAAAAAATATGGAAAAAGCATTAGAGCCCATATTTATTCAAGCCTAGGATAATTCAGCAAGCCTAGATCTATAAATCTATCCTATCCTAGGCCTATCAAGCCTATAGGTTTAGAAATACAGTTTTCCATGCCGAAGTACATGCTATAGAAATATGTGTGCGAGAGAATTTAAGAATAAATTCGTAATAGCTTAAAATGTAAATCTACATTCTCTCAACTGTCATACCAGCTATCAATTCATATACCGTTACATCACATCTAGTATGGTACAGTAAAACATTTGTTATAGTAACACAAATAAAGTTACAATAATGTGGGTACCATGGCATTCTGGCATGGCAGGAAACGAAGTTGCAGATTATCTAGCAAGAAAATTCTAGGATAAATCAATTCTGTACCGTGGGATTCCCCTGAGCACAGCTAAGATGCAAATTAAAAGCGCAATAGGATAAAGCAAAAAGCTAAGGATTTCTGAATCAAAAATACTCATGGCAAAACACTCGTTCAAGAAAACTCTTCTCAGTTTCAATATAAAACAGATGCGTATACCTTAGCCGGAATAATAACATGCCACTGCCTAATAAAGATGCATCTTTATAAAAAGGGCCTAACCGAAAACGACCTTATGTATAATAATGTGAAATAGAAGAAAAATTATTGGACACTTGTTCTGTTAAAGCGAAGAGCTCAATCGTAGTAAACTTCGCCACTTCGGAATAACGTTCCCCGAACAATGGGAGCATCCAGCATATCATTGAAGACTATTCTGAGTGTAATCATAAAATGAGATATCCATAAGGACTCAAAGTATTAATAGCACAACACGGGTAAACACAATTGCGGCTGCGATTACGTAATCTAAATAGCAGACCGAAGAAATATCTAGATTTGTAAGATTAGGAATCTTTAAAATTTGATAACTTGAAAGAGATTAGTGGGTGCCAGGGCTGGCGAGCTGCAGCGGTGCCGGAGGCAGGAGTCACGAAGCTGGGCATTTTTGATAAAGTCGGAATCGGAGCCGGAATAATATTGCTGCGGCTCTTCAGTCCCGTTCGCAACACAAACTGAAATATGATATTTTAAAACGACATAACTATGTATTTTTATTTTTTAAGAACTTTTTTTTTGTATTTCGAATTTTGTTTCTTAAATTGGTGTTTCCCCGAAATTTATTTCAATGCGGACAATTTTTTTTTTTTTTTTTTCCTTACTCTTGGGAGTATAGGGCTTTTACTGGACATTTGCATCATACTCGGTTTCTAGCTGATATTTTCGCTTGTTCCCACGTTATGTTTGTTTTTTCAAGCTCTTGTTTTATGGTCCTATGTCAGGTTTTCTTTGGGCGACAGGATCTTCTTGTGTCTTCATTCTAAACTCATCCGCGCGATGTTGTTTGATGGCTTTCTGAGTGTGTGGCCTATCTATCTCCATTTCCTTCTTCTAATTTGTTTTGCTATGGACTCTTCACCGGTTAGTATCCAGAGGTTCTTGTTGCTTATTTTGCTTGGCCAGAATATTCGGCATATTATCCTTAGACATTTATTAATGAAGACTTGTAACTTCTGGTTGATAATTTTTGATGCTAACCAACTTTCACTGCCGTATGTCAGGATTGATTTTACAGAAGACCGGAATATTCTAAGTTTAGTTGCTTAGGATATTTGGCTGTTCCTCCATATCGGTTGCAATCTTTCAAATGCTGCTCTTGCTTTCTTTAATCTATTTTCTACATCTTCTTGAGCCCCCACCACTAGTTGCTATTATACTTCCCAAGTAGCAGAAATGTTTGCCAAGTTGTTCCAAGTGTTCTAATGTGCTCTGCATGTCGCTGAATTTGTGTCATTGTGTCATTTGTTTCAATGCGGACAATAATAAAAACTATTGCAATTTACTAAAACAATTTAGTAGGCATTGTTTAGTAGTAGTGAAGTGACAGAAAGAGTTAGTTTAAAAAACCAAAAAAAGAACATTTAAATATAATAATTTTTATTATAAAGTTAATAATGTTTAATTTCCTAAACCTATATAAGAATCAATTATAATTCGGGTATAAAATTGTAATGGTTATTGGTTATTGATTAATATTTTAGGTTACTTAAATTAAAATTTAATACCACAATGTACAATATAACTAAAAAAAACTGGGGCATTTATATATTTTGAAAAATCTGAGGAGGAAAATGTTTGGATTTGTAAAATAAAAACAGATGAGATTATTAGCAATTCGAACTTGGCTGATAAAACATATAATTTTTATAATTATTTGAATATGTCACCGAAGAAGACAAACTAAAAAAAGACATAAAGCGGGTTTTGGTAAATCAAGACCTTCAACAAGTGAAAAATCTTCTGTTTTACAATATTTCCCAAGCGAAAAAGTCACGATAAGTCAATGACAAAAGAAAAGTTTAAAAGGGCTTTAATTTAAATGGTAGTCAACCATGGAGTAGCACTCCAATTATTTTCTTCATCTGCATTTGTTGGGTTAAATGAAGAAGTTGCAAATAAATTAGGAGTGTCGCTAGAAAGGCGTAATATTAGAAATATAGTTATAGAAGAAGGTAAAAGACAGAAAAATACATTATATTAAATATAATAAATGAAAATGGATGCTTGCACTAGACAACAAATCAATTTTTTTCCTTTTTCTAGTACTTTGAAAGAGGTAGAAAAAATAGATGGGTCATATAAAATAAACGTAATGGAAGCTATACCGCGTTACCCAAAAATAATACAAAAAGTAGCTTATGCGGTAATTGCATTGCCTACAACCCAAGTAACCCAAGTGTTAAATGTTTATTTTCTGCACTTCGAATTATATGTTCTGACCTTCGATCATCGATGACGGATGACTTGACTAAAGCTATATTGTTTTTAAAAACGAATTCATTTTGAATTTGATGGTAAATTGTTATTATCATAATTTCTCAATATTTTTATAAATAATTTTTTTTAAATATTATTATGTAAAAATTCTAAATGTGAATAAATGTGAAATACTTAATTTTATAATGTTAAATTCTAAGGCTTTGAAATAAATAACCGGAGCCGGAGTCCCAACTTTCATTTGAAAAATTATCCGCGGAGCCGGAGCTAAATACAATATTACTCCTGGTCGTGTTATTCCCTGGTGAGAGCACATCGACATTTTGAAATTTTGTTTATATGAACCTTCCCCATGAATGTCTAGTATTGCACAAACTGATCCAAAAAAAAAATCCAATTTAATTTCGTGATATTTTACTACTATTATTTTGTAAAAATTATTTTTTTGTGTACTTTTAATTTGTGCTGACATATTTTGTTTAGCACCACCACCAAGAATATAAAATTTACTGTGGTATATTAAATGAACTAAAATAACAAAATCATTTAATTTTATATAAACTATAAATTAAAATAAAAAAAAACGGAAAATAAATAATGGCTCATGAATATAAATAAGTTTTTCCTGACTCATTTCATTCTTTATTTTATCCTTTATTTTATTCCTAGTTTTGTTTTTGTTCGTATTTTACATATGTTTTGGACAAATAGTTTTATTAAGTCTATAATAATTATTATACTTTTTGTTTATTAAACTAAAATGACTATGTAAATAATAGAACAAAAAAATTATTTTTTTTTTTCTATTTAATTCCACATTTTGTGATTCTTTCGTCTTTTTAATTTACTGCTCTTTTATTTAACGATTATTTATAATTACTTATAATAATGAAAATAATTCCTTCCCCTATACAGAAAATAGTCTTTTGCTGTGTTATTTACCATAGGATTTGTGGTGTAACCATAACATTTGCATAATTTTTGAAAATAAATTTTATTGTTTATATTTACTTTAAATTAAATGAAAACCTCTTTAAATTTATGACAGTCAATGCAGGAGATTTTCTTCATAAATTTATACAACAACATATAGTATGTAGACATACTGTGTATTACGTATAGGTTATAAAAGCAAAACAAACAAATTATTGGGTTTTATGTGATAAGAAGAGTTAACATTAAAATAGATAAATTAAATTTAGTATTTTTTTATATAAACATTTTTCTTAGCTGTTCCAGCTTCTGGAGTCTACATATTTTTCTGAATGTTTTCTTGAGTTCATGTCTTTTCAATTCATGTTTTCAAAAAATTCGAAATTATTAAATAGTTTTTTCTTGAGCATTTATACCTACAATTCAAATAACAAACCACATCTATTAATCTATTTGCATTAAATTTTTGTTCCAAACCATTTTTTTGTGAATTTATAAAATCTGTAATAATTTTTTAATCATAGTGTAGCAAACTACTTTATTTTATACTAGCAAAGTCACCCAACGTTGTTCGGGGCTCAACACAAAATAAATAAACTTTCTAATTTTGAAATATAATATAGCAAAGGCTGCCATATTCATGTTCAACAAATGGAACTTTGCATGCTCACCAAATATTCACACAAACAATCGGCGGCATGGTCACGATAAGATAAAGTATATTTATACCAGACCTATTTGATTTAATCATCTATTGAGTCAAATAACAATATTTATGTAAATAAGTTAGACACGTCAAAACTTTGTTGTCTGAAGTTTATTAAAAGTGACTAAGCTCGTAATGTATATGTCATCCTATGTGCATGTTGCACAATTATTGTTTCTGTCAAATTGAAGCTTCTTTATATAGACAATATTTTTTGTTTTATTTGCAGGAATTAAAATAAAAATATTCTTTTGCTACTTAGCTTACTTAGCTTATTTACTTAGCTACAAGCTATATAAAATTGACCATGAAAGAATTAAACATGGTTCGCTTAAGTCAATTGCTAAAACACTTAAAGTTTTCCTTATTGGGTTTAGATAGTCCCGATGGCGTTTAGACTGGAAGGGTAATCAGATTTAATTATAAAAATATAAATATTACTTCCAGCAGAGCATCTTTACATTAGGAAAGTACTCGTAGTTTAATGTTTATTTCAGCCGCAGTTTTATTTATTAATGTTAATATCGTACGCTTGAAAATGCAACAGTGGGCATTAAGCTTTATTCACGTTTAAATACACATTAATTCTTGTAAAGTTCAAGACATCCCATCACCAGCAACTTCGATGTGATTCCTTTACTAATTTTCAAAAGAAGCCAGCAAAAGCTTTTTCTGATGTATCACTTTTCAAATATAGTCTCATTTTTACCGATAAAGGTATGTGAACAGGACTCAAAATGTGAGAACATTTAACTGAAGCGCTTACTTCATCAGTTCTCGTTCCTTTCTGAACCACTGGAATAATTTGCCTAAAGCCGAGAGCAAAATTTTGCTTCACCCATAATGCTGTTATTATTTCGTAAATCCCGTAGGGTTATGTAAGGTTTGTTTTTGCATTTTTTCGCTATCCCATACATTCCGTGCATTTTTTTTATCGTATTCTATTTCTTACAGTTTAAAATAATAACATTTGTTTTTTTTTTTTTATATGAATAACAATTTCATTGTTTCTAATTCATTGTTAATAAAATAAACATAATAATTAAAAACTTTAAAGCAGGCAATATATTATGGTAAGACTATATGTATTACTATGCTAGGCAATATAGACTTACACTGGTTATGTACTTGCATCTGTAAAAACTATAAAAAAAAGTTCAAAAACAAATTTTTGCGTTTTTTTTTTGTATTAAATTTTTTTGTCAATTCCTTAAAGCAAGCGGAAGGAACGTAGGATAAGTAAAAAAAGTGATTCTGTTTGGAAAGAAAAAAAAAAACAAAAACAATTTGAAGTCATCACTCTAAAATCGAAATTTTAATAAAAATTGTGACGAAATTGGAATTTCTTCTACATGCAAAAAAATAAAAATCGGTTTCGGATTTTTGAATGTGCATTTGAAAAAAACAAAAACAAGTTCAGTACAAAAGTTAATTTTTGATGTTTTTTAATTTAAATAAAGATTGAATTATAAATTTATTTTAAACAGCTAGTTTTTTTTTAATTTTTCTGATGGAATTCGATTTACAATCAAATCGAAGTACGACTGATGTCTAGGGACCTATCTCTATCGTAAGTCCAAGATTATCTATACAGGGTGGTCCGGTTTAGAGCAAAAAGTTTTTAAGGGGCGATTCCTTGGAGTATTTTAGGAAAAAAATTGATCTAGAAGAGGGGTCTATCTTTAAATTTACCTGGACTACAGAGGGTTAGAGAAAATCGGATTAGAAAAATTATGTCTAAAGAATATCAACTACAGCTCAGAAGAAATTGAAACTAGAGCAACATCTTCTTTATTGGTTTTTTTTAGAATTAATACACCTAATTAACGGTATATGTTGAATGAGTATCAGACTTACCGTTTTTGAATAATAACTACGTAAACTTAAAATTTTGCTTTTAAAAACTGAAAATTTTGTAATTTTGTAAAAAACATTGATTATCTCGAAAAAATTAACTAGTTTTTTTTTTTTTTTTTTATTGTGTTGATGCGTTAGATCATCCCCTACAACTTTTTCATAAACAACTTTCATATCAAATTTGCTATTTTTCAAGCGCGCAGTAGGTAGAACACCTGCTTTTCAACCGAACGATCCCAGGTTCGATTCCCGATGAAGCAAAAAAAAATTATTCATCGGTTTTTCGACCTGGTATAATCTGGTAACAAATTAAATAAAAGGAAACTATTCTATTTAAGAAGGCTTAGTTCCTGACAATAGCAGTAGTTTTCCACATTTAATGAGTTGATAAGCCAGTAATTTGTTAAATAAATTATAGAAATATTGTAGATATTGTGTAAAATTGCAGTACCGAACTTAATTAAACACAAAAAGGTGATTCTACCTAAGTTACTGTCAAGAACATAAAAAAAAAAAAAAAAATTACACCATTTTACTAACTATTCATCAAAACTGTTTTTAAAAATATGAAATAAGTTATTTAGGAGATATTGCGAGAAATATGCCCCGAAGTACAAAAACAGACAAATCAACTTTAAGCGCTTATAGTTCGGCAGACGCTGAAAATGTCATTTTTATTCTCCAATATGCAGCCATCATATGCCGAAATTCTACTAGACCAGAACAGAACATCTTGTATGATTAGTTAAAAATAAAGTTTGATAAGATTGCTAATGTAGTGGTTTTATCAGTTATACTTTTTAAAAACGATTTACATGGATCGGTACATTAATTCGTGCTATGAATTCTGAAATTAAAACGTAAATGTTTGCTCATTAATTTTTCAACGATTTGCCATTCTTAAATTTTAAGCTGAATTGAAAAATATTTTGGTGTTCCCATGGGTATGTTGCCACCGTTCTAGGTTGAATTCGATAAATCTGAAAATACTTAAATACCTTCCAAAGCAAGGAAAAGATCCCACAAAAATTGAGAGCTATCTACCAATTAGCTTACTCAATTCTGCGGGCAAACTATTTGAAAAGATCATCAAAAATCGTCTTGAAAAGTTCTTGTTAGAGAAAAATATTCTACCGAACGAACAATTCGGATTCAGAAAGAATCACTCAAGCACACATCAAGTTTGCAGAATCAAAAATATCGTTAAAGCAAAATTTAAATGACAAAAAGTTTATAGGATTAATAACTCTTGATGTCGAAACAGCATTCGACTCAGTATGGCATAAAGGCGTAAACCACAAATAAATTTCTCACGAATTCCCAGTATATCTTGTGAAGTTGATTCAAAGTTTTCTGAGCGACCGATTTTTCACAGTAAAAATTGGATTAGCACAATCCAATAAAATCGCTGATACAGCGGGCATTTCGCAAGGCTCTACGCTTTCTCCTTTATTATATAACATCTTTACAGCAGATCTACACAATATTTCAAACTGCTTTACTAGTTTGTAGGCTGATGATACTGCGTTATTATCGGTATCTAACTGTCCAAATGAAATCATAAATAACCTTGAAAGTGGTTTCAAAATAATTAAGGACCACTATGTTAAGTGAAAAAATCAAAATTAACGGAGAAAAAACTAAATCGATTTTCTTTACAAAAAGAATAAAATCTTGTTTCTTGCCGAACAGAAACCTATCATGTGCAAATTTCGAAATAGTTTGGGAAAGCGATAATATAAAATACTTGGGCATATACCTAGATAAAAAACTACTTTTCAAAACACATCTAATGAAAACCGTCAATAAAATAGCCCTCTGTACAAAGATGTTATATCCAGTCCTAAATAAAAAATCTAATTTAACTGCTGAAAATAAATTATTAATATATAAATCCATTTTTCAAAGCGTTTTGTTATACGGGTGAGTGCTGCCAAAACTAATTTGAATTTTTTGCAGAGAAAACCCACAAGCAGATTGCACTTATTAGCAAACACTAATACTATTATAGAAAAAATTCAAAAAACAGCACCTGCCTTTTTTGAAAGCTGTTACAATTCCGAAAATCCGCTTATAAGAGCGGTAGTAGATTAAGATTTAGTATTACGATCATTTTCGTTAACAGACGTTAGTTAAGATTTAGGTTAGGTTTACATTAGGTTTCACATATAGCATAAAATAATTAATAAAAGGTTTTTACTTGCCATTTTGTCCTTTGCAAATTTCATTTCATTTCATTTCATTTATTCATTTTATTTCGTACATATACATGAGACGGTAAGTCTCTATAGGAGTATATAAAGTATAATGTGTAGCAAATTCATAATTCTTAAATTAACTTAAATTAAATTAAACCTTAACCTAAAGAAATTAACAATAATGAAAATAATTTATAAAGAAAAGAAATTAATAAAAGAAAATTTAAAAAGAAAATTTAAAAAAAGAAAGAAAGAAAATCTCTCCTCCAAACAAAACTATCTTTCAGACGTCTCACACCTAACAAGCATTATTCTACAAAATTTTTATTCTTCTTAATTAATGACTACACTTTTTCCTTAAAATATACCCAACAAAGCTCAAGGAATTTAGAAATAGAGAACTCACACCTGACTACGCTCGGCAAAGAATTCCACAACCCGACAGTCCTTACAAAAAAGGATAGATGTCTTAATCTACCAGAGTGTCTAGGAATAGTTAAATTTGCACTTCTTAATGATCGTCCAGGGGTTATTTTCTTAAGAAGATATACCGGCGTATTTTTAGATAGGATTTTTTTCATAAAACAGATGTACTTATAATTTAGATAGTTTTCGAAAGTACAGTCAAGCAAAACTTTAGAAACATCACTGATGCTATCGAATCTACGACGGTTAGTTACAAATCGAATGCAAGCATTGAAAATAACCTTGAGCCTGGAAAACTCGCCCATACTCATCCCAGCATAAACTACTTCACAATAAGTGAAATGTGGAAAGATTAAAGATATAACTAATTTCTTTTTTACCCACTCGTTAATATTGTAAGAGAACTTTCAGAGTTTTCGTAACTTACAAAAAACATTTCTAGAAATAAAGTTAATGTGATCATTCCAGGTTAGAGTTTTATTGAATACAACACCCAAGTTTTTAGCTTTACTTATAAATTTTACCACAGAATTATTTAATTTGATATTAGGGAGATTAGTTGTATCAATATTACGAACATAAATTAACATAACCTGGGATTTTGACGGATTTAATCGAAGACCATTGTTTAGAGACCAGAAAGCAACAGCATCAAGATCATCATTCAATTTAGCAATAGAGCGGTTAATATCAGCTATAGGACCACTGATGTAGAGTTGAGCATCGTCTGCATACAACCGGTAATGAGATTCAGACAAACAACGGGGTAAGTCATTAATAAATAGACTAAAAAGTAAGGGACCCAATATGGATCCTTGGGGTACCCCACATTCAACAGGTAGATAATTAGACTTAATACCATTTAGAAACACAAATTGACTTCTATTATCTAAGTAACTTTGAATGAGAGTAGTAGCAGAAGATTCAAAATTAAAAGCTGCGCTAAGTTTTAAACATAATAAGTTATGATTAACACAATCAAAAGCTTTAGTGAAATCAAGAAGAAGCAATAATACAGCATGTTTCTTATCGATTTCACAGTAAATGTTATCTGTTAATTCTGGGAGTGCTGAGGTAGTGCTGTGCTGCTTTCTGAAACCTGATTGGAATTCGTATAAGAGATTATTATCACTTACGTACTGACTCATTTGTGCATGCAATAACCGTTCAAAAGATTTCGAAATACCGGACAGTACGCTAATGGGTCTAAGGTCATCAATCGTTGGATTATTTTTTTTAGGAACGGGAACAACTTTGGCACATTTCCAAATTAGAGGGTATTGACCAGTAGTCAAGATGAAATTAAATATGTGTGTAATATAAGGTAGCACAGAAGGGATAATCAGTTTAATAAATTTCAAAGGAATTAAATCTGGTCCTACAGCATTGGATTTAACCTTAAAAATAGCATCATAGACTTCATCATTTGAGACATTTCTAAAAGAGAAAGTACTAGACGAATCAACATTTTCAATATTGGATAGTAATGAAGTAAAGTTAAAAGATGGAGTTATAAATTTATTGTTTAATTCGTTAACATCAAAGCTATCCATATTATCCATTTTGTTTTCTTTACTGATTCCAAGCTTAGCGATATTAGACCAGAAAGATTTTGAAGGCAGCCGAGGATCGAGTATCTTAGAATAGTAATGTTTTTTAGCTTGTCTAATCTTCAAGTTTACCACGTTCCTAAGCCTCTTAAATGAATTTCTGTCATTCGAATTTCTTGTTCTCTTCCAAATTTCATAAGCCATGTCTCTATCATTCGCCATTTTTACAATATCTGGACGGAAATACGGAGAGCTTGATTTAACTGATGATATCGAGCGAAGCTTCATTTGTTTATCCATTTTATTTAGTGAATTGAAGATTATAGTTTAATATATTTTAATATCAAGTAGATCAGTTATATGTTAATGTATAAGAGGTAGTAATTTACCAATTAGTTTTAGGGATACATCAAAAACTGAATATTTTTCAATAACCCATAATCTTAATCTATTATTAAATTATAATTATTAAAATTATTAAAATTTGTAATATTAAATTTTCAATTTTAAATTATTAATTTTAATTTTATTTGTTGTTGTTACTATTTTTATTATTTATCTTAAAATTTTAATTAATTAATTAAAGTTTTAAATTAAAACAATCTGGCAACGCTGATTTAAATTAAAACAATCTGGCAACAATCTGGCTATTCTTATCAATCTTTCACTTTTTCTGCTATGGTTGTTCTTATTTAGAGACACACACGAGTGCACGTATATAAAGATCAACATGAATAACTGTTGAAAAAATTTATTTATGTATGATTTAAAATCCAAAATTGAAAAATTAAACTGAAATTATAGATCTTCTTTTGGATTTTTATTTGCCTCCATCGTTACTATCGTCTACTCTACTACTTAAATTATTTTTAACACGATCACACTTTATCTTCGTTGAGTTTGTAATTAATAATATTAATTATTATGTCAAATTTGTTGACAACCAGGTTATGTAAACAGTAGCATTGAAGAAGTTATAAAATTAAGTGACGATATAATTTATATTATTTTAATCAATGTTGAGTTATTTATCATTTAAGTTAAGTTAAATTTATTTAAGTTAAGTTTATTTAAGTTTAATTTTTTAAGAATTGTAAAAACTGTTCGAAAATAAAAGCACTGTTTTTTATTCAATTATTTGATATTATTATATTTTTTAGGTTATTTATTTAGTATTATCCATTTCACGAAATATATATGTATGTTGAATTTATACTTTATTATATTATTGTAAAATTTGATATTTAAATAAATTTTGATTTTATTATTTTTTGTTGAAATAAAATTTATTAAATAATGTTTAATAAACTTAAGTGTGAAATTGACATTACTGAATAACCATTTTTACTTTTTTCTTAAAAAATTTTTTTATTTACTTTTTATTTACTTTTTACTTTTTATTTTTTTACTTTCTTATTTTAATTTAATTTAATTTTGAATTTCTTAATTTAGTTATTTTTATTTAATTTTAAATTCTAATTTAACTTAGTTTAGATTTTTTTTATTCCAATCCAAATTTCAACCCTTATTCAAATCAACATTAATTGCCATCTAACTAACATTTTTAGTTTATTTTTATTCTTTTGTTTATGTTATTAATTTACAATTAATTTAGAAAATTTACAAATTCAGAAAATAGTTATACAGTTTATATATTTTATAATGTTTTTTGTATGTTAAAAAAGAAATTAAAAAGAAATTAAAAAAAAAAAATGCGTGGAGCAAAATAATATACGCCTTTATTTTACGAATGTCACTGAAAAGCCAAAATTAAATTTAGTCTAAATATTTAAGTCAGGTTAGTCTAAATAATTACAAATCAAAGGTGTAAACCCGATAAACAAAATGTGTCGTAGAAAGATGAAGGAACACAATGTGTTCCTATTTGTGTACCCAGCAGAAGAGAAAAATAATAAAAATATTTTTTTTTTGATTTTCTTTTACTTGATTTTTCATTTCTATAATAATTATCCAATAAATATCTATGTAGAACATAATTTTCAAATCCTAGCAATAGCAAATAGCTAGGTAACTATGACGACCGAATGCAATAAAGTTTAATAGGATTCGGTTGACAAATTATTTTTTTATTGCGTTAGTTTGTTTTTGTTATTGTTTCTTGTAAGTACTAAGCTAAGTGTGAATTATTCTTATAATTTTTAAAATAAAAAAATAAAAGTTGTGAATTGGATTGCAATAAAAGTTTAAAATACCAGGTATGTTGCCAAGATTAAGGTAAATGTGGACTAAAAAAATTAGTTGTACCAACTTTTCTTTGCAGTGTCGCTAAAGTTTTTCTGTTGTGTCCGTATTTTTACTCTTACAACTTTACTTATTTTATCGACTTTTTTTTGCAGTATCCCTAAAGTGTTTTCACTGTGTCTGTATTTTGATTCTTAGAAAATCGGAATTTGAATCAAGTTTTGTAGAAAAATTCAAGGTTTGTTAAAATT
The DNA here is from genome assembly GCA_963942445.1 of Argyra leucocephala. Lineage (NCBI taxonomy): Eukaryota > Metazoa > Arthropoda > Insecta > Diptera > Dolichopodidae > Argyra > Argyra leucocephala. The sequence goes on from OZ012679.1 coordinate 147,014,785, forward strand.
AAAATTTTAAGCAATATTTATAAATTAGTAAAAATCAATGTTATGTTACTTTTTTATAGAATTAGAAAACGTTTGATTCTCCCAACTCATCAATAAAGGACCAAATATTTAAAAAAAAGAAAATAAAAAGTTTAAAACAAAATATTTTAAAACTTTCAGCACCCAAATTATGAAACAGTTTGCAGAAATTAAAAATCAATTTGATTAAAAATCAGTGCAAGAATTTAAAGGAAGAAAATATTCAATAAAATATCAAAATCTGAAATTACTACAATATCTAGAGAATTTGGTTCAGCTATGAAATCTTTGGAACCAGAGAAATCTTTGGAACACGAAAGGTAAAAACCAAAAAAAGCCAAAATTATTATTGTATATTCAAAAAATTATTTAATATAAATTATTTAAATTAAATAATTAAAACAATTAATACGTTAAAAGTTATTGTTTCTACTTTTTCCATCTTTTTATCCTCTATTCTAGCTGAAAATATGGTACAGTAATCATGCACTTGGCACAAGAATTGAATTTTGTTTAATTATTGGAAAATATTATAAGAGAATATGAAATGTGTCGACATTTTATCGACTAAATTTGCCGTATATAGGAGCACATGTGTGTGAAGTTTGTCGACACTTCCTCGACACTTGTGTTGTTAATATCAAGAAATACATGTGTCCAAAATGTGTCGACACTTTATCGATTAAATTTACTGTAAATATCAGGAACACATGTGTGCGAAGAGTGTCGGCAATTGCTTGACCCATGTGCTTTAAATATCATGAAACACATGTGTCCGAAAAGTGTCGACATATACGCGACACTGTATTACAATGTGAGACACATGTGCCTGGACATTTGCGACCATTTGCACCATTTTTATCCCTACTTGTGTCGTGAATGTGCTCCATGGGCACGGAACACATTCATGACTTTTTGGGAACACTTTTGTCAAAATTGTTTACCGGGAAATATTCTAGTAATATAAAGCTCTTGAAATATAGAATTAAAATATATGAAAATAACATATTGTACAAATATATTAAGGTAATAAATAAAATAAGGTAATAATAATATTACATATACAATTAAATACCTTCAATTATTTCAAAAAATATTTTATATAAATTTTAAAACCCAATAATAACATAAAGAAATTGATGGTAAAAAACTATTTTCTTCTTTTTCATACAATTTCGTACTTATTTGAATATTCTCAATAATTTTCTGTTAAATTTTCCTTTCACGTTTTGCTTATTATATTTGCCTTAATTAACTTGCCTTGGACTTTATATGTTTGTTTCAATTTGCTTCAATTCAACAAAATCCCCATTTCAATAACCATTCAACCAAAGTATATCCATGAAAAGAGTATGAACTCATGTATGTATTCATTTGTTTGCACACAAATTCATATACAAATTTGATAAACATTGTCAGAAATAGACGATAATAAGAATTTTACGTGTAAGAAAAAGAAAAAATATAGTAAACAAAAGAGAGTAACAAAAAAAGTTGGCTGAAATTAAATAAATAAAGTTTATAATTTTGAAAAAAATTTTCGACAAAAATTTCGTTGAAATATTTAACAATATTATTTTCTAAATTGTATCAACTATGCATAAGATTTTTAGGAGACCTAACTAAAACAGCGTTATCATATTCTTTAAATTCTGTGATTTGTAAATAGTAATCCTCAGTATTATTTTATAATCGTATACCAAAATAATAAATATTTAGGTTTACTAATATAATTAATAAAAAATAATAATGTTTGTAACTCCAAATTATTACTGACAAAAATATTAATAATATTTTATATTATTGTAATGTAATTATAATTTAATATTTTTAATAGGTATATACGAAAATAATAATGTCTAAAACGAAAATATTAAAATAATAAAAGATCAGAATTAATCTTCGTATAAGGGAACAAACTAAATTAGAACTAACATTTTTTGCCACCCTGCCTCATATAAATAATGGGAGGAAACGTAAACAAATCCAAAGGAGAATAATGAGAACGCAAAATTATTTTACAGTATAAAGCAAAAGGCAAACATCTGTTTTGTACCTTTTCTCTCTCATAATAAATTTGGTATACGATAAGTAAATGTAAAGTTTACCTTTTTTAACTAATGATATTTTGCTCGGTTTGGTATTTCTTAAAAATTAGGTTTACGTAAAATGGGAGTGTATATTCTTGTTAATATAGATTATAGATATTATTTGCATTCAACTAAGGTGAAATTTACATATGTGTGTCTACTAATAATGGAATATGGATATTTGATAAAGTTAAAATTTGGTTTCTCTTTAAATTCACTATATTTATTGACATTTCTATGGTGTAAAGAAGCAAAAAAAGAAAAACAAAAAAGGAATATGTACAAAATAGTGTGCAATACAAATCATTATCATTATATTTCAATCATTTTCTATTATTATTCAATTTCAATTATTTTCAATCATCATTTTCATTATATTGTTTTTGTGTTTTTAATTTGGTTTCTTTTATTAATCTCTTTCTTTTATTATTTCTCTTTTTCTCACTAAGTATATGTACGTAACGTACATCTGTCATATAGGGCTTGCATTTGTTACATACATAATCATATGGCTTAGTTTAATTGAAAATAATGTGCAAACATTATTGATGGAAGAAAACAAAATTTGAACCAATCAAGTATCAGTTATCTATCACTCAGTTACAAATTACTCTTCTCGCATGTAAAAAAAGTTCAATTTCGATTTATACATGTATATATTATACTTTTATATGCCAATTTATGCTTAGGCAGCGTTTACACGTCGGACAAAATCGAATTTTATCGTAGATAAAGTCGGATGACTGTTTACATTTCAGACTTTTTCTCAAATTTAATCTACGATTTTACGTCAAATATTTTTTGTATTTAACAGGGTTTCTTTTTATAAAGCGCGTAATTTTTTATTGGTGAAAATTTTTTAATACGTAAATTAAAAAGTTCAAAGGTATCTAATCAAAAATCTCCAAAAAAATTTTAAAAATATACCTACCTACATATTTTTATAAACTTTGTTACAGTAATATAAAATATAATTACACATTTGAAGTATGAGCAATAATAACCAAATTGCGTTAGAGTGAATTTTAGTGCCATTTGATTATATGTGTTGTTCTTTGAAAATATATTATTTTTCATTAAATATTTTCACTAAAAAGTCGAAAATAAAATAAGGAAAAAAAAATTTTTTTTTAGAAATATTTGCCTTTAATTTAAATGTACTAAAACTACAAAAATAAACTTTAGAATCGCAGCTTGATATAATGTTTTCATATCAAGTTATGATTGTAATTACGGAAAAAGCAAATTTGCCGAACTTTTTACCAAATCTCTTAATCTCATCTCAAGACTTCCTAGAATTTCGGCTAATTTGCTTTTTCCGTAATTACAATCATAACTTGCTATGAAAACATTATATCAAACTGCGATTCTAAAGTTTATTTTTGTAGTTTTAGTACATTTAAATTAAAGGCAAATATTTCTAAAAAAAAATTTTTTTTTCCTTATTTTTTTTAATATTTGAAATATAATAAATTCAATAACCTTTAAAAGCATATGTATATAATTAATTTTTAGTGTGCTATACCTGTCACATCTTAAATTCTGTTTTGATTTTCATGAATTTATTTCTCCCCTTTATTATATTTTTTTTTTGTTCTTTTTTTTATTTCTTCGTTGTTTTCATTAAGAAATATTCAAAACCCTGCTAAATCTAGCTTTATTATAAGTTAATTAATATTCAAACAAGCTCTACTTCTAATCAAGAGACTATGGCCCACATCTCCTAAAGAAAAGGGCCAAAAAGTTTTGCATACATATTTATATATGGTGGATAATAAAATTCAATTCAATTATAATCAAGAGGTACCATAGGTAGGTGAAAGTGACTATATTACAGGCTTAGGTATCAAATGCGGCTGTTCATGTTTTTGTACAACGATTTGTGTAACTCATTGGTTGTTGCATTAATTTTTTTTAGAGGACTCCAAAGCAAAAAAAAACATACCATTAATACTTGTGTAAATATTGTTTCAAACCATCCATCAAAAACCCCATTTCATTCTTATTAATACATTTATCAGCTATATCTCATAATACCCGAAATACAAATTCAATGCACGAGGTCAAGGTTTAATTATAATTTTAATATTTAATATTAAAATAATTTATATTTTTCTGTAACTAAATATAAAGGTGTTTTCTGTGTAAAAAAAAAAAAAAATAAATTGGAAAAAAATATTCTGTAAAAGAAAGTAAAAAAGAAAATTTGATCACTGTTTCCTGACAAGTGAATGACAGGTGCCGCAAACATGAAACAAACGTTTTATTGTTATTATTCTTATTATTTCGAAAAAAGAACCAGTTTTTTTTTTTTTATTTTATTTCTCTGGGTAAAAAGTAAAGAAAAATAATTAATGGTTTAACTATCAAGTAGCTGTCAAGTCATTCGAAAATGCCAAAACGAAAACGGTTTTTTTTTCTTTGTTTTCATTTTTTCATTTTGTATTGATTTTTATGTAAGCGGAAATAGTTTTTTTTTTTTATTTTTTGTATGTTCTAAATTACGGCTGTTAATTACTATAATATTTAATTTTAAAGAATTCCAATTTTTTTTTTTTTTTGCTTGTTATATTTTACGAAATTAAAATTTTCAGATTTTTTTAAATATTTTGAAATATAAGAGAGATTTACATTATACTGGCTTTTCTGTCAATTTGCAAAAAACAAAAAAAAAATTATTTATGCTGCTAAGCAGTTTACAAAACAAAATTATTATATATTTGCTATCATAAATCAAATTGAAATTAAAATTAAAATTGAATAAACTTTAATAAAACAATAAAACAAAATAAAAGAATAGCAATATCCTAAATATAGCGTTGGTATATAAATTTTGTTTTTGGGAATGTTTTGATAGTGTAAAGCTAATGTTAAGTTTATGTTTGTTAGCTATAATAATAATAAGTTCATTCATATTTGCCATAATTAGTCCTATGATTACTGATTTTAACTAAATTGAATTAACGTAGATGGTGGAAATTTCCAATAATGATATTGCTGGAAATGAGAGTATATTTTACACTTTAATATCCGTATAATGAAAATAATATTTTCAATATGTTAATCATCATTATTGTTCACGTCTTCGAATTCACATAGGGCTTCAATAAATAGATTTTCCGCACAATACAAATTTGCATTAAAGCTTCTGTTTTTCTCTTGTTTTTTCTGTAGCTTGATAACCACCATCAAATATTGAACTAATTCACTGAGTTTAATTAGTTGATCACTGATGTATCTTGATATATAAAAAATACACATGAGTTTGTCTGAGCTTACTCACTCTTACATAACCTTATATATAATCTTAATTCAATGTCAGTACAGTAGCCAGTAATATGATTTACATATTTTATAAGTACATTAAAACCTAAATATTGTATTGTTAAAAATAAATCTAGACGAGTAAGTACTGTAAGTACTGTAATACTATTTTACATAGTAGTCTTAAATGCCTATTACCAATAATTTTTTTCATCAATCTTTTCGTCCATATATTGACAATATATTGATAAAAAGAATGATGACCGATGACACATCAATCATGCACTCGTCAGTCTTTTTATCCATTTTGCAAGGACATACTGTGGAAGTGTTCTGAATATGATTGATTATTTCGAAACAAATATTATGAATATTGAAAATATAATTTCTGGAGGAATGTTTTTGACTTCAGTTTAAATTGAATTTTTAAAGTAAATGTTTTGTATAAAAAACAACAAATTATTTTTTTGAATAATATATCAATTATTTTTTTACAATAATTGCTATAATTATTAAAACTAATATAAAAATTATTCTTTTTAGAATTACATTACAAATTAATATTTTAACCTTATCTGAACATTCCCAAAAAATGATATCTGAACATTCCCCAAAGAGCCATTTTTTTACCTTCGCTGATTTTGACAGTAGAAAATAGAACCACCATCAATAATTTCTCATCAATCAACGGTCAATGATTGACAATATATTGACCAATGATTGACCATTGATTGATGTGTAATAGGGACCTTAGAGAGAAATTTTAACGATTGATTAAATTAAAATAATGAAAAATGTTTTATTATCAAATTAAAAACTTTATCCTCTTAAAATAAAAAATAAAAGAATACCTTATGCGAGAGCAACTACAATCTAAATCAACAAAAAATTTACATAATATTTTCTTCCTCTCTTTTTATAAGTTATTATGTTATCAATTACGCAAGTCATTGTACGAACACAATTTAAATTAAAGCTCGAGAACAGAGTATTATAGACTTATGATTATTGTAGTTATGCAAAAGCAAAAAAAAAGGCATATTTTGCACAAAACTGCACATTTGCAGTGTTATTATAAATGCTTTTATATATCACACATTGACAATAATTGTATTGATTAGATAATGAACTCAAACAAAACACACAGAAATGACATTTGCATTAAATATGCAAGCAAATATTATCATTTTCATGAAATTTTTTAACATCGTGACCATCTGACAATTCGTCGGCGGAGTCTACGAGGCTGCATAAGCCAATTTCACTTTTTTTGACTTAGGAACAGATTCTTAGCTTTTGTGACACGCTCTTTCTGTTAGCCCGATTCGTTTTTCGCTATCTTTTTTATGTTTCGGAGATATTTAGTTCCGGACTGACCCATATCTACCTTTGTAATACTTTGTTATGTATAAAATGACCCATACGCCAATTTGTTGGATATGGGTCATTTTTGTATGAAGTTTGACGTCAAGATTGACTTATTTCTGAAATGCCCCATATCCATATGCCTGACAGATATGCCCAACAAATGATAAAAACTTTCTAAAAGTATTATTAAAAATAAAATAATTGTTGTTACATTGTAATAAAAGTTACAAAAAATCGTATTGTACAGTTTTTTTTTTTTTAAGTAACTTTAAACTTCAAATCGCGTTTACTCGAAACCGAGTTGATGCCATATGGAGCTTTTCACAACTCAGTCGATGAATTGTATAAACAGTTGTGTAAACACCATGCATTAGCAAAGTTTGTATAATCTACAATAATAAAAAGCTGTTATATAATCAATCGTCTTGATAAAGAGATCCCTAATTGGTTAATAGGTTTAACGATTTTTTTTTTTCAAAAAATGTGACGAACAAATAACAAACATAAAAATAAATATTCTTCATCGCATGCATAAAACCGGTACTTCACCATTAACCAACAAATTTTTATCAATTATAAAGAATATTTTGACCTGGACGAACATCAAATAAACGTTATGAACCAACAAATAATCCATAGAAATGCAAATGGAGTAAAAGCATACAACTAATTAGGACATACACTGAAAAATCATAGATCTATTGCAAGTCATTAAATCAAATCCCCACCGAAGAAGAAATATTAATAGGCCAAGAAATAACTATAGAAAATCTGTACTGGAAGAAGTTGTTATGTACCGGATATTTATAAGCACAAGCAAAAAATACAACTGTCATTTCCTATGATCCATGTGTTAGCAGAAATCATTGCTTAAAAAGCCCTGCTTGTATTCTTATCAAGTGATGAAATTCACTTCTATAATTTTTTTTTTATAAACAGCCAAGCACAGGATAAAAAGAAAGAATATAGTTATTGAAAGAATTGATAAGAATTTGCAGAATAAAGTTATTTATGATTTTCTTGAATTTCTGCAAAATATACATTGTGGCGTTATTTTTATATGGAAACACATTAGAAAGGATATGATTCCACATTCGTGAAGTCCGGAATACGACGTTTACTCTACCTCTAATTCCCTCATAAGCAATTTCTGTATTGTCCTTCCTTTGTACGCTTCTTATATTTCATATTATAGTTTTCCACATCTCTGCATCTCTGCATTTTTAAGACAAAAAATCGCCGAAATTGGCCGAAATCGAGATTTTCAAATGGGAGGGGGTTCTTTTTTTATGCAAATTCGGATTCTACATCAAAAAATAAGAAACTTTTGTAAAGTAATTTTTTTTTTTTTTGTTTAAACTTTGTAGGAACCCAATACTGAGAACAAAATATAATAACATGAAAAACAAATTTATTTATAAAAAATGATAATCATTTTTATAAGTTTATTTTACCAAAGGAAAATATTGAGCATTTTTATTTTATTGTTATTAATTTTAAAGAAAAATACTACGAAAACAAAAAAAAATTATTTAACATAATTTTCTTATTTTTTGTCGTAGAATCTGAATTTGCATTAAAAAGGACCTCTTCCCATTTGAAAATCTCGATTTCGGCTAGTTTCGGCGATTTATGGTCTTAAAATACCGATTTGCGGTCCTTTCCGGAAGTTGAAAATACCACCAATCGATAGAGCACCCTCGATTTAGTTAAAAAAACTTTTTTTTACATTTACAAAAGCTGATACGCATGCTCTGGACCACCCGGTATAGTAAAATAGTATTTGTATATTGTTATTATTCAACTTATGCTATTCTGTTATTTAAATATTTTTTTCAAATTTACTTATTTTTTTAAGTAAGTTCTTCTGTTAGATACTTAGTACTTTTTTCTAAATATTAATATTCTTCTCTAACTTTCTAAAATGTTTCTTTAACACTATTACTATTCTATCTCTTTAAGTTAAGCTATCACACGTTACTTTGAATACTACACATGGTTAAATTATTTATTTATTTATTTATTGCCATGATAGATATTCATAATTTTTTTTTTAACAATATTAAATTTTTTAAAGCTTATATTATTGTATTTACACCTATGACTATTCTTAATTATTACTTAGGCTAGCTGACTAATTTATTTATTAATTCATTTATTATTTAAAGAAAAAATGGCGACAAAAAACCATTTTGAACATGGTTAAATTAAATTTTAATATTTACGTCACTGTACTACATGGCCATAAATTAGGTGCTAAATTTTTTTTATGATAATAAATGATCTGAGTCGGTTCAATAACCAATGAAAGTGTATACATATATATTTATTTTCAAAATGACATTTTGACAGCAATATTACAACACCAATTATTTGTTTTAAGTATATACAGGTAAATACATATGTATCTATCTATCCACATAATATATTACACTATTATTATATAAATAAATATAGATTAAACTTACTGATTACCCTTTTCATTAGCCATTATGTATTTTAATAATTTTATTATTATTATTATTTTTATTCTATATATTTGTATATATATTTTTTAAGCTCATAATGCTCATATGCATGTTATGTCAGGTTTCTTTACTTTTGAGTCAATATTATCCATTAATGTAATAAGTAAAATTACTCAAATTAATATTTAAAAGCATGCAAAGATAATTTATTTTTTTGTTGTTGTTTTTTATTTTATATATGTTATACACATAACATTTTTTTACAATTTTATTTTTATTTTCAACCTTAATTTTCAATGTTATTTGAATAGACTATTATAGACAAATGGTTGTGAAAGTAAAAAGAAAAAATGAAATTAGAATTAGAATATGGAAACAATCTATAAAAACAAAATCCCTTGGATTTTTTCATATTTTCTTCTTTTTAAACAATTAGAGAAGTCCACAAATAGACAATAAAGCATGGACATACACCATAGTTCAATTTTAGATTCAAACAAAATAGTTGATTCTTTAAAGTGTAAATATGTAAGAAAAGATATAATATTATGAAAAATCACGTACTTAAAATTTAAATACACTTAATTACACATTTAATTAATTTTAATTTACTAAATGGATTTGTTTTTCTTTATTAAAACAAAAAATGTTATTTAATTCACATTTACAATTAACTGGGGCATTGTTTACTTTTTTATTAGTAAAATTTATAGGCATAATGCTCTTAACATTAATTGTCAATCAAGGTGTACTCCAATATATGCACTTGGACAGTAAATGTGATGCTACTTTTGTGTTTACTTTACAGTACAGTACAGTTGGGCAACATCCACGTTCCAAAGAAACATTTGTCTCTGATGAACATTACGCAAAACAAAAACATTTGACAAAAAAATTTCAGCAAAACCAACACTTAACAAAAAAGGCGAATAGCAAATGGATGATAATGGAGGACAAACGGACGTTGGTTATCACTTTTTTCAGAATATTTATATGCAATACACTTGTGCATAACGCTGACTTTGTAACGGGTTAACGTTGACCTTGTAACTAATGTATTTGTGTACAATTTGTCACTGATTTAAATTTAAACAGTTATAATTTTGTGATAACAGAAAATTATTTCATCAGAATATTGAAAATAACTTACAAAGCATTAGATGACTAATGGCCAAATAAATAAATTATAATCGGGAATCTATCAAGAGCACAAAATATACGATATTCCTATTTTCTTGAAATTTGTATTTTGTTCAAAAAAACTGTCAAGGATGTAGTAAATACCTAAGGGGGATCCGGTGACTGTGTTTGGCATTACATTTTTTTCTACATAAAAATTTAAGCCACAAGATCAATTTTTTTTTATTATTTTTTTTACCATCATCATCTATTGGTTCTACAGCACTGACTGAGCCTTAACCTCTTTTACAGTTTTCCTTCGTTCTATTCTATCTTGTGCAACTTTCATTTCCAGCAAAATCATTATTAGAAATTTGCACTGATTCAATTTATTTAAAATCAGTAATTATAGTACTAATTATTATGGTAAATATGAACCTATTAGTAGAGTGCTTATTATAGATAAAAAAACTTAACATTAACTTTACACTATCAAAACATTCCCAAAAACAAAAATTATATAATTGCTATTTTTATGTTATTTTACTTGAGTTTGTGAAATGACTAGTTTTGGGGATTTGCACACTGCAGAAATTTGAATTGTTTCAAGGGATACATTATTGAGCTTAGGTCAATAGAACAAGGGTCATTTCAAACAAGATTGCGGTATTATTTACGTATTATTTTCAAAAAAATCTGCTGTAATGAGCTACCATAGACGACCACCAATTTTTTAATTAATTATTTCCTTACTAGAAAAAGTTAACTCTATCAAGGTGTTTTTTTTTTTTTTCTCATTTAAGTTGAGTTATAGCAATATCATAAATAAGGCTAATTCAATGTTAGGTTTTGTAAAACGATGGTTAAGAGAATTTAATGATCCATACATCCTAAAATCCCTTTACATATGTCTTGTTAAGCCACAATTAAAATATGCTAGCCAGTTTTGGTCTCCCTATTACGAAGTTCATATGTTACGAATAGAGGCAATTCAAAAAAACTTTTTAAGATTTGCCTTTACGTCACCTTCCCTGATCCAACCCCCTAACTTTGTCACCATATACGAACATAGATTAAACTTAATTCATCTCGCCACTCTAAAGAAAAAAGCGTGAAGTTGCTGACGTTATTTTCATCACTGACATAATCAAAGGAAATATTATCTCTCCTTTTATTCCCAACTTAGTTCGAACAAACAGTGTCAGGCGTTTTCACTCTTCTCCCTTCTTTGTACTTTCATTTCATCGAACTAACTATGGAATAAATGAATCAATCCATAGAATGATATGATGCTATGGAATAAATACCAGGATGTTATTGATTTCGTCTCCCCAAAGATACCCTAAAACAACGATTGTATTCTTCGTAATTTAATATGACCCATCTTCTAGTCACTAACTTTTTTTTTGTTTTCTTTCTTTTTTTAATCATTAATTTAAAATTGTAGTACTAAAATATTTTTTAACATTCGATTTAACCCACCAAGTAATCGACTAATTGATTCCGTTAATTTATATTCATTTGAATCTCAATTCTTTTTCCTCTTATTACACAAATATCACGATTGAACAGTAAGTTTAGCTTACCAACTGTTGCAAAGCCCTGATATTTTGTCATTATAATAAAATTTCATTTAAATTATTTTTATAAATATTAATTTATTTTGGAAACATGAAAAACCGGTTCTAATTTTGTGTTACACTCTATTATTTGTTATATTAATTGAAATTTAAGATTTTGTTTCGTTTTTATTTTCATTACTCTAATTATTTTTTTTTTTTTGTTTTTTGGATTCTTCTTTCTTCTTTTTTTATTATAATATACTTTTATATTATATTTTTTTTAATTTTAAATATTATTGTAAGATTAAATTCGTTATTGTAACTTGTTTGATTTAAACATAGCAATAAATAAATAAATAAATAAATAAAAGTTATAAATTTATATGACAATTGTCACATGTCAATTAATCTGCCGCTAGGATAATATTATAATTTTCTATAAACAAATAACTAACCTAAATAATACTTAAATAAATAAAAAAATTAATTTTTTCAAAGATTTATAATACCTATAGATTTATAACACATTATCGCAAAAAATATAAGGTGTTAGGAAAACAATACCTAAATAATTTACGAAAACTATTTTATATCTATATTAAATAAATTGTTTAAAGATTTGTAAAAATTAAATAAAAACCGTGCACTAAAGCGTTTATCCATACAAATAACTTTAATATAAAAGAAAAAGTTTTGCAATACCATTCATGATACATACATGATTATGAAAGAGTGTCTGAAATTATAAAAAGAAAATAATTTTATTAGTATTTTTATTTTGATTTTTATTATTGAACATTAATAAAAATTTAAAGAAAAAGTTTTTTAATGCACGAACACTGTTTTGACTTAAATATAGGTTGTTGATACAGTGGTAAAGAAGATAATGCTATTTATTACGCAACAAGTAAACAGTTTATTATTATTAATTTTTTTTTATTTATAGATATTTTTATGAAGCTATAAGAGTTCATTTTTATTTTCACTCCCTCAAAACAAATGGTGGTAGTCCCCACGTACCATGTAGATATCATAATTGAATGTCTAAACTAAAAATTATATTTAAGAAGAATATATAAAACATTTTTATTGTTATGACTTTGCTGGGTGTCACACTTTGAAATAGTATTCAGCTTTAATGCAAAAAAATATAATAACTTTAGAGTTAATAAATCTTATTAGAAAAGATAAGATTAAAATACTCAAAGGTCGAATGCTGCTCACATCAGCATTGATGTTTAATTGAAAATTTCATTTCTTGTTATTATTCCGAAAATAATGAAATTTTATAAAATTTGGTATGAATATAATTTGATAGGTATAAATAAAGTACAATTGGCCTATTTAATTAAGCATAATGACTCATAATGAGTAGTTTTCCACATTTAATTAGTTTTTTTTAAGTTAAGCCAAACACTAGGTTTCAAACGATATCTTTATACACGAATATATAGCTTGGACTAATTAAGGATTGTAGAAAGAAAAATGTCCCTTTGATCAGTAGAGACATTTTGAATAAATTTATTAATATTACTCTTGAACTTTTGTAGATTGTACATAGGTATATTTTTGCATTGGGGAAACACGTTTGTTGGAATATGGTTCCACATTCGAGAAAATTTGACTACAAACGAATTCCCATAGCCAGTTTTGAGCCATCTTGGAATTTGCACTGAGTAGGGGTGGGCACTTGATGCCTCTCTTGTTCCTGGGCGGAAATGTTTGAGAGATGGCATTAGGGTTTTTATTTCATCTGAACAAGTGGCTAAACCTACGAGATATCTATAAAATAGGGAACGTGCTCCAACGACGATTTTCAAGTGGTACAAGGGAGGATGTCACATTAGAGTTGTCAATTCGACGAATGGCACACTTTTGAACTTTGTCAAGAAAATTTAGTGCGGTTCGTGATGTACCGGGCCATATATGTGAATTGTATTCCAACTTGGGTCGTATGTATGATTTAAAGATATTTAGCATATCCTGGGGAGAAAAATACGTTTTGCAGCGACTCAAAAAGCCCAAACATCTCGCGGCATTTTTAGCAATGTCAAAGTTGAAAATAGTTAAGTATTTTCCTTTTAATTTTACTGAATATACTTATCATATACCTCAGATACGCGTATTTCATCTAGTAATTGCAAACTTCTGTAATCGCAAATCTCAAACCACCTCCAAGGGTTTCATAGACAACTGATTACATCTTTATCAGCAGAAATCTTCAAAAGGGATAAATTGCATATGAGGACACAGTAGAAATAAATGGATTTTGGAAAGAAAGCGTAATATAATAAGCGGAAAATAATAAAAAAGAAAATTCATAAAAGTAAACTGAAAAATACTTCAACTTTATTTTACCAAAATAAGAACATATAGAAAACAAAACGAATTTGTCTAACACCGCGATGCTTAACCCGCGGCTCACTTATAAGCTACAGGTGGTTCTTTCTGTGGCTCCCATTATTTTACATAATATACAGGGTGGTCCGGTTTACAGCAAAACGTTTTTAAGGGGTCATTCCTTGGAGTATTTTAGAAAAAAAATTGTTTTAGAAGAGGGGTGTATCTTTAAATTTACCTGGGCTACAGAGGGTTAAAGAAAATCGGATTAGAAAAATTATGTCTAAAGAATATCAACCACAGCTCAGAAGAAATTGAAACTAGAGCAACATCTTCTTTATTGGTTTTTTTTTTTAGAATTAATACATCTCATTAATGGTATATGTTGAATGAGTATCAGACTTTGAATAATAACTGCATTAACTTAAAGTTTTGTAAAAAACGTTGATTATCTCATTTTTTATTGTGTTGATGCGGTACATCATCCTCTACAACTTTTTCATACACAACTTTCATATCAGACTTGCCGTTTTTCATGTAAAGTCATATAAAATTTCATTAACCTTAACTAATTTCAGTAATTTTAACTAATTTTTACTAAAAAATAAAATTATTACAATATTCAACTCTCAATTATTATTTTTCTTACTAAAACATGGATTACCCAAATATTAAATATCACTTTAACTGTCAGTTTTTAAAAGCTTTCAGTTTTTAAAAGCAAAGTTTTAAGTTTATGCAGTTATTATTCAAAAACGGTAAGTCTAATACTCATTCAACATATACCGTTAATTAGGTGTATTAATTCTAAAAAAAAACCAATAAAGAATATATTGCTCTAGTTTCAATTTCTTCAGAGCTGTAGTGGATATTCTTTAGACATAATTTTTCTAATCCGATTTTCTTTAACCCTCTGTAGCTCAGGTAAATTTAAAGATAGGCCCCTCTTCTAGAACAATTGTTTTCCTAAAATACTCCAAGGAATCACTTAAAAACTTTTTGCTCTAAACCGGACCACCCTGTATACTATATGCGGCTCAAAAAATAAATATCCAATATTAATCCCATTAAACAGAATATGATGATAGTAGTAAGATTGCATTTTATAAAAAATATATATCGGGGACAAAATATTGTAATTTGGAGAAACATGCAATACGACTAATATGTGCTTTTGGTAGTGTCTATCTTTGCGAATCCTTTATTTTTTAAATGAAAATTTGTAAGAATAAAAATAGGACTAAATTACTTGACAAAAATATGGAAAATCAGCTGCGTATAGCTACAACAAAAATTATAATTGACCAAAACTTACTATCAAAAAAAAAAAATGATAAGCAGAGTTCTAAAAAAATATCACCAAAAATAATAATTGCCAAAACGTAAATTTATATTATTTGTGATATTATAAATTATTATTATTTTTTTAACTAATTAATTTCGGTTAATCATGCCAGTCTAACACATTGCAGAAAAAACAAAAAAAAAATCTAGCTGGTAGTCACTACCAGCAGAAAACTCAAATGGTGTAATCTGTTAGGATCAGCTGCCAAAGATAAGAAAACCATAGAAAAAGTAAGTGGCATATATACAAAATATCCAGCCAAGATTGCACAAAAACATTCATAGGACAATCCAAGAGGTTAATTTTGATTAGATTCCAGGAACATATAAAGGAAGCAGAAATGGTGAGGAAAAAAAATTATATGAATTGTAGGTCAGCGGTAGCGCACCATATAGTTGAAGATCAACATCATATAAATAAAAATAATTTGTATAATAAAAGAGGTTAATAAAAATAATAAATTAGACATGTATGAAAGTTTAGTGATATCTAGAGAACACAGACTCATCGTTATTTAGATTAATTTCAAATTAAAATTAGGTTCAGGTCGGCTTAAGACAATAAATACTATTATAAGGGTTATTACGCAATTAATTATAGACTAGTTTAAATTTTATATAATCAAAAATGTAGATCAGGTAGCACAATATAGAATTTATGATTGTACGCAAAATTAATTTATTAAAGGGTTAAGGGCAAGCCATGATGATGGAAGTAAGTTGCTTCCGAAATATCGATATTTGCTAAATAAAAATAAATGATTACACTCATCCCTCGCTTTACGGAATTTCGATATAACGGAATTGAAAAATTAAAAACCATGGTCTCTGTTTATGGAAAGAAACCTCTATTTACGGAAAATATAAAAATCCTAAAATTTTTTTTAAACAAATCCTAGAAAAAATAGGATTTTTTTTATTTATGTACGTAATAATTTATATGCATAATCGTAGTAGGCGATGCGATTTGTCTTCTCATATGTTTTTGTAGTCACGTACTACGTAGTCACAAAGTTATTTTGCATTGTGAAGGTCGATTGTGCTGATATCACAGCAGCTCATGAATATCACAACATTTTGAAAAATATTATTGAAGAAGGAAAATACGTTCCGGAACAGATTTTCAACGTTGATGGAACTGGTCTCTATTGGAAACGTATACCTGATAGAACTTTTATTTCTATAGATGAAAAATCTGTACCAGGATTCAAAGTGGCAAAAGAGCGCTTAATACTTTTTCTTGGAGGCAATGCTACTGGCGATTTGAAGTTAAAGACACTCTTGATTTATCTCTCCGAAAATTCAAGAGCTTTCAATGGATGTAATAAACCTTCCTTGCCTGTTAATCAGAGTTCCAATTAAAAAGCCTGGATGACTTCAAGCTTATTCGAGAATTGGTTAAAAAATTACTTTTGTCCCGAAATGAAATTATATTTGCGTGAGAAAAACCTTGACAATAAGGTGTCGTTGTTACTGGACAATGCTCCAGGGCATCTTGTGAACTTATCTGAATTGTCTGATAATGTGAGGATTGAGTACCTCACTACATCTTTGATTCACCCAATGGATTCTACATTAAAAGCTTATTATTTGATTAAAACTTTTAAACAACTGATTGCTACTACAGAGAACAGAGAAGATTTAAATTAAGAAGAATTAAAGAATTCTGGAATTGTGAATGTTTTCTTTCTTATTGAAAATGTAAATTTATAAAATATTTACATAATACATACTTATACATAATTGTTAGGTATATAGTACATATAACAATATTTATACACACCTTATGTACATAATTTCATATACATATTTTTTTTAAAAATCGATATACGGACAACTTTTCTGGAACGGAACGCTTCTGTAAATCGAGGGATGAGTGTATTGAAAGTAAATTTGACTTTTAATTCAAAGCTTAAATAAATCTAATTTAGACCTTTGACGTAGATTGTTGGTTGTTTACTTTCTAATGAAATACAACAGGTAGAATTTTTATTATTTAAAATATGTTATTAGGTCTTCTTTGAAAATACTATGACTGTCATCTTGAATGATGTATTCTGCTACTATGGATTGGAATCCGGTTCAATTTTTCGGTTCTTAGCTAGTTCTGCTTATCAAAAATTGATAAATAAATAAAAACATACACGTAAAATACTACTTGTTTCACTTTATGTAATAATTGGAATATTTACCGTACTTAATGTCTATAAAAGTATTTTTAAACATTAAATACGGTAAATTAATCACTAAAATAATCACTTAAAAACCAGTTCAATCGATAATTAATATCAAAATCAGGTTTTCTACAAACAGTCATTTTGCAATTAAGTTAATTTCAGCACTAGTAAAATATTGTCTTCATAGTTTCGTTTCTGGGGTTGTACCAATTAAAGCAATAGAAACATAGTACAAAGTTTCCAAAACAAAATACTACATGATATAGTAAATGCCCTGTGGTACATACGCAATAATAATCTATATAAGAATTTGGGTGTAGAAATGATAGGTAGCGTTATCAAAACAATCGCACAAAGTTATCAAAAAAGACTACAAAAACATATCAATGCCGAGGCTATCCAACTTTTGGACAATGATGATACAACACGAAGATTAAAACGAGTAAAACCGTTTGAATTGTGCAAAACTAAAATTATAATATACATATATAAATTTTATAAACAAAAAGAAAAAAGAAACTGTCATAGGATAAGACTTTGTATTCTAAAAACGTAACGCTAATTAAGATTTAAAGAAAAATATTTTATTGGTATGTATTTTAATTACTAGATTACTATCAATAAATTCACCATTAGATGTTTTTAAAAAGAAAAAAAAAAAAAAATTGTTTCGTTGAACATTTGTTTAAAATTCTATTAGAAATTATACTTTATTTGGTAAAAAAATTCTAATAAAATGTACATTCGTCAAAATTCTGTTTATCATTTTTATTTTAACACCTTCATTGTTTCGCCACCCATTGTAATAGTTTTTATCTCATTAGATTGCCTAAATGCATGTTTATACGAGTAGAAAAGTGGTAGAAATCTACCAAAATTTATAGGTGAGGGGTGATTTCGGTAAGGGGTAAGTAAATCTACACAAAATTTTAAATTTCTGGTAGACTTTTGACGTTTAAATTTTTTTTCTGGGAATATGTCAGTGTCAAAATATTTTTATTATTTTTTATTCACAAAAAACAAGGAAATTGTTGTTGACAACGTTGATTTTCGGATCGAATATTAATCAAATAAACAAATATAAATTACACAAATAATAAAAATGTTGGATTGACACTAGAATAATAATAAAAATTTATTTATTTATTTCCTTGCCAATAATTTCAATTCCGGCCATCTTTATATTGTAATAATCTGACAGCAACACGTCGGCTGAGTTCTATCTTGCTCCATATGCCAAAAACCTAAAGTTGAGAAAAACGAAAAACAAAGTTTAAACGTAAATAATATAAAATCTGGCAGAGCGATTTTTATTAAATTACCGCGAAGTTTTTAGGGTATTTCTAAAAAGAAATGCAAAATTTCATGTGCTGTACGTTTAAACTTCATGAGATATCTGACCTATTTCTATGAAGTAGGTCAATTTTAATTTTTGCTCCATATCCATTGCATCATACCAACTTTGAAAATTTTGTTGCACATGGAGCAAAATTTGTTCTACATGGAGCAAATAAGAAATCATTAATATCAATGAAATATGTGATAATGCCGTGTCAATAGAGCAAATTAGTAATTTTCTGTCATGTTAATTTTTTTAATTCGTAAAATATTTCAAAAAAATTTAGTTTCCTATGCTGAAAATTTAAGAATTATCTTAAAACTTAACAAGAAGCAAATTAATTTAACAAAATAAAACTTAAAATCTTTATTCACAGTCATTTGCATAACAAAAAATGTAAAAATAATAGGTAGGTACTAACAAGAAAAATCAATTTTTTTGAAGCTTCCACAATTTGAAAAAATTTCTTCTTCCATTCTAAATAACTAAATTTATTTAAAAACTATTTAATAACAACTCAAATATGACTTTCTTACTCTAAAATATTTTCTGGAACAAAGGGATCTGCGAAGCATTTTATTGTTACAAAATCAAAACACAAACTGATCAATTTTAAGGCTCAACCATAATGAACTTTAGCTGGCTTAAGCCAATTAAAAGAAATGTACGATTACATGTAAATTGTATTGTGCAACCATAATAGGAATATCAGAGAATTTCGTCAAGTTTTCGTTAACTTTAGCTGGCTTAAGGGAAGTGCGATTTCATTCGCACATTCTGTACGGAAATTTGACGTTTGTTGTAGGAGCTGTTATTACTTATTGAAACTTGTGATAATATATAATAAAATAATTTAATTTTTTAATAATTTACATACTTCATAACAAATTAATTATACATAATAATAATAAAAGGAAAAAAAAATAAAAAAACATTAATTAAAATTATATTTAAAATAACACTGAAAGTAAAATTCAATTAATAATAAAATTTAAAATATACAAAATGAAAAACAAAATTAAAATAACAAACAAAATGTAATTTATATTTAACAAAACTTCTGTTTATCTACGCATTTTTATTTACATTTATAATTTAACAATTATAGTCAAAATTACTTAACTTAACTAAAGTCTATTATTGGTAACTTAAGCAAATTACAAAACTTTAGCTAGCTTTTCGTTTAGTTTTGACCAACTTAAGTTCATTATGGTTGGGCCTTTACTATGATCACTTTGACACTTAATTCTTTTTTTAATGTATATAGAACAAAAGAGAGTAAAAGAATTCTCAATAGTGCTCTATGGGCATAGAAAACTACAATGTAAAAATTAGAAAGTAGAATAATATGTGCTCATGAGGCAACAAGAATTTTTTTATTTTGTAGGTATATTTGCCTCACTACCATTACTATTATACACAGTAAATCCCAATTAGTTAATATACATGGAGCAAACAAATTTTTTTAAAAGTAAGTTCTATTTTGCTCTATGTCGTAAGGCAATTCACATGGAGCATTGTAAAATTTAAAAAAAAAAGCAACAATATTTTCATACAAAATCTGCTCCATACGCCAAAAAATTGCAAAAAATTGGCGTATGGAGCAAGGATGAACGAACAAACTTGAAAAATGAGGATTATGGAGCAAAAGCGACACTGAGTATCTCAGCACTGAAAATAGATACGATAAAACGGATAAGCACATTGAAAAGAGCGCGATTTAAAGCCCATAAATCAACTTTTAGGTTAAAAAATCTAAAAATGGCATATGGAGCAAGATAGAACTCAGCCGACGAACAATAGCCTCGTATAAACATGGGTTAATGGATGCATTGATTTCTACCAATTTTTAAATACATCAATTACATCATAAATGAAGCAACAATTATCCATCGAATATCCATAAAGTTTTATCGATTTTTGCAATACAATTAAAAGACAATAAAACTCTTTACAAATTACACTCCAAGCATAATAATAATTACTACCCATATTTCTATTACCAATTAAAAAACTATACATAGGTACAAAATATTTTTTACTATAGCAATCGATGTCAAATTCATTGACATGACATTATTAAAGTCGATTGGTTAAAAATGAATTTCTTGTACTTATACCATAATTGGTGGTCTAAGTTTCATTTAATGCGGTCAAAATAAAATATATGTATGTAATTTAAAAAAAAAAAAATTATCTTTATTATAGAACTGTCATAAATAACCACAAATTAATTATTACTCTTCCTGATTTTATTCTCATATGGTGAATACAAGGGTGAATTACTATACAAACAATAATTTTATTGAATTTTTTTTTTTTTATTATTGCGAAAACCAAAATTTAATAACTATCATGATAAAAAAAAAACAAGTACAATACATAATATATTAAATTATTATTATTGTTATTAGTTGACATTAATATTAAAAACAATATTTTCAATTTTTTTTATTTGCATATTTTTTTTTTTTTTGTAATCTAGATGGCCTTAATATTTTCAATAAAATATTGAGAATAATAATCTACTATAATATTTAATTTTTATATTTATTATTTTAATAATTATTGTTCAATATGCAAAATAAAAAATACACAGACAGTAATTGGAATCATTAAAAACAAGGGACGAAAATTGATATTTTTATTATAGTTATTTTTTGCAATACCAAAATTCATGAATGATCCACCCTAGATAATTTGCACTACGGTAGATAACAGCAATAATTCATTTTAAAATCATCCAATTTATCTTGACTCGGCTGAGCATTGTCATTCGTCTTGTTACTGGCAATTACTGTTTAAGCTACAACTGTTTTGAGTTTTTTTTTAAAGATTTTCATACCATTTTTGATATGTAATTTTCAATTATATCCAATTTCTGTTCAGGATTAAGTAAGTATCATATAGGCAGTAAGTAATAATGACAGTTTTGTTCTAACCTTCCCAGTTTTATGGTTCTAAGCTGCATTATATTTCAGCATACATATCCAAATTTAATTATACCGTGACATCGAAAATGCAGTGAAGCTTCGCTTTGGTTTTAATACTGTATTAAAACATTGTTTAGATAAATACCACTGCGATGTAAAAAAAAATACAAAGTATAATTTGGACATTTTTTATCACAATTTTGACTGCATAATCGTTTTGTGTTTGATATGGCTAATTTATATTTTTTGTATTTAAAAAGGTTATGTGAATTAGAATTTAAATATTTTTCGTAATATTATTTTATTATAATTGATTTGTAAAGTTCATTTTTTGATGATGATGTGATGTAAAATAAAACAAAAAGAATATGAAAAATTTACTTTGTTTTTATACTGGTCTACTAAATTTTATTGACATATAAAAATTGTTATTAAAACATTGTAAACAATCAACACATCAAAATTGTAATAAAAATTAATTTTTCACCAAAATCTTAACTAAAAACGACTAAATTTTTCTACATTGTTTTTTTTTTCATTTCGCTATATTTGAAAACACCAATTACTAGAAATTTTACAAAATGTATTCAAAAAATTTTCACTGCAGCCTTAAAAACGATATCAATCATTTTTGATCTGAAAACATTGTCAATTTTTTTTGAAAACATTTTTGATCATAATACATTGTAAATTTGACGTTTTCACTGCATTTTTGATGTTACGAACAATTAAACTTTTACTAATGAAGAAATATATTATTTTCATATGATATCTTGCCGAAAGTAGGAAACCTATACCCACTACAAAAACTAAAGATGAACATTGACAAATTTATTTTTAATATATGTACTAACTATTCTTATACTATCTTATCCCCACTTCTTTCCTATTCCAAATTATACTTTTATGTATACATTTTCTGGTAATGAAACAGAATTTTCGAGATATTAAGCACATTCGAACAAATTATAAAATCTAAATACATTACAATTAACAAACCAAATAGGTACATAAAATCATTTGGCTACTTCCGATAAAATTGTTTTACTGTCGCAGTAGTTACTATCCCTCAGTATATGTTTACTGTCCCGAAAGTATTCAACAAAAAATTATATTAAATCACAAATTTAAAAAAAAAAACATATTTATTAACAAAAATATAAAATTTTATGAATATCATTTTCAGGAAATGTTAAAAATTGATATTTTGATGACCGAAAGGATAAATATTTGAAAAATATTTTATTGAAAAACAAAAATAAAATGAAAATAAACGGTGTTATGGTCATTTAATATCGTCAACACAGGAAATGTGAACTCAAATCCGTATTTTAAAATTTTTTCTTCATAAATATATTATTATTGTAGCTATATAGTGTATATTATTTTTTTTTTTTATTTTATATAATTCATTATTTATAGAGTCAGTAAACTCAAATTTATACTTTACAATACAATTAATTAAATGAAAATTATTTTGATATTATATCTTTTGTAGCCACAACGAACATGAGTGTCTCTTTAAATACATTGAATTCGTTTTTTTTTTTTTTTTATTATTCTTTTTTTCAGTATTTTGAACACCGCAGAGAATCAAAAATAAAAGTACACAATATACGATTATTATATTTAAAAAAAAAAAAAAAATTATTAATAAATAAGTATAATTATTTTAATAAATAAGGTTATATGGAAAATGTATTTATTTTTAATATTATAAGAAATTTAATTTCATATAATAATCATAACATGATTACTTAAAATAACTGCTGCTGCCATAGGTAGGAAATTTTTCAGAGATCTGTAAATTTGATTTGGATTTTTATTAAAAAACAATGAATAATAATGAATTGAATAATTAAATCTAATTAAAAGTATTGCTAGCGAATAGAACATTTTAAATATTTGAGTTATTGCTAATTTAATGATAAATAATAAAGAAATAAAAATCGAAAATCAAGCTAAGTACCTAGGGATGCACATTGACAATAAATTGGCATGGAAGAACCACATAATCCACAAACGTAATCAAATAAGAATAAAATCCGGACAACTACAGCTGTGTTTTTTTAATGAATTGGATCTATATAGATCAAAGAGCTTTTTTGAATTTCATACAAATCGCTAATCGAACCGCAATATCGGGATCTCTATACAGATTATGGGAAATTTATAAATTTCCCTTTTTTGACAATAATATTTGACAAAATAAAACGTCAAAGTAAATTGTTTATTGTTTATTGCTTACATTTTACTTTGTGTGTTTAATATTAGAATATTATTATTTTAATATTTAATGTTTTATTGTGATTTAAGCCTAAGCTCTATTTGAAGTTTTATTATATTTTATATGTATTTTTGTTCTAGATGTAAGTGTGAAATTATTATTGTTCTTTAAATGGTTGAGAATAAAGAATATGAAAAAAAAAAAACTGAACTGAAAAACTAGAATGTCATGAAATTAAGATACTTTTTTTTTTAATTTTTCTTTATTAAAACATTGCTTGATATCCACCCATTTACAAGAATTTGCCTTCTGTGCTACGCTACGAAAATGAGACTTAGTCATTTTCAGAATATTTTTTATAGTCATTAGAAAATTGTTGGAATCATTGACTATTTCAATTTAACTTGCTATTGAATTTTCCGAAGAAGAACTACTACCGAACGATGAAGAAGACAGCTAAAGATCTATCAGCAACTCTATGGTTTCAATAATCTTCCTAAAATTAGTCATACATTCAAATCTATTTTTTCTATTACAAATTTGAACTGGGTTACATTATAAGTTATACTGTACACGATAAATTTTAATTATGTTCTTCCCTCAATTTATAAAAAGAAATTAAAAAAATAAAAAAGTAAAAAAAAAGTAAATTGCTTATTCTTATTGTTTGTTCTTAATAATCTTCTAAAAGTTCCTAAAAATATAGTTTTTTTTTATTTGGTAGTCAAAATAAAAATAAGAACAAATATTTCTACAAACATTCAAATCCATTTTTATTTTCAAATATTTTTTATATTTTTGTTTTTAATACAATTGTTTAATGCACAATGATATTATTATATATATATTATTCTGCATTTATCTGGATGTTTGTAAGTTCGACGGAACGCTCCAACACATATACCAATTGCATATGTATACAAATGCATATATATACAAATTGCTTTGGTGCTTTTTTTTAACCCCTGTCTACCATGCTGAACCTTTGCAGGAAAAATTAATTGCATAAACTATATTTTTTTAATTTAATGTTAGTCTTCTTCGCAAATAATAAGGAAAAATAATAATAATAATAATATAAATAAAACAAACAATCTTTGATTTATAATAATAAGGACTAATAGAAATTTAATCAATAGTTTAATATGGTATAATAACCAAAAGGCAAACAGCATTTAACACAAAAAAAAAACATAATTCACTCAAAGGTTATTCTTATTACTTAATATACATGTATATCAGCATATTTGTATTGTACAATATTATACATTATACTACTTTATTGCTTCTACCTTTTATTTTTGTCATTATTGTGTGCGTAACGCACTTCACTCAAAAAAAATTATTTTTGTTTTTTTTTTTTGTTTTTTTTTATTATTTGCTGAATCTGTATTCTGTATGTTCTGCATGCTCCATTCCAAAAATATTATTTTATTTTCAGTGTTAAGTGTTCACTGTTCACTCCAATGTTCAGGTTCACTGTTCAATCAATAGAAGTTGATAGAAGTAGAGTAGGATAATAAACTCTACTTCTACGTCGGATAATAAAACATTGTTTTTTTTAAATTGAAAATTATTGATGAAAATGTTTTTGTATTTTTTGTAAATTTTGCCAATTTAGATACAAAATTTTGAATATTTTTTTAAAAATAACACAATACCATAATAACAGTTTATTCATATAGCAAAATAAGATCCCTATACAGTATACAAAAGACAAAATTTATATGAAAATAAGATCCCATTTTTAAATTTGCTCTCCCAGAGGCCACAATAACGCTAATACGGTATAATTTATACTAAATGGAACCCAACTAACGAATTATAACTAAATGGAAGTGAGTACGAGTATACCATACAAAAATACAAACATTTTATACAAATTTGTTGGTATGGTACTTCTTTTTCTGTTATATAAAAAAAAAAAAGATTAGTGTTAGGCCAATCTAAACATAAATAAAAATAAATAAAAAGTGATATAAACATAAGTACTGTAATTTCGGAATAAAGAATCTAATGAAAGAAAAAAATAAACTAGGATTTATTTTGCTTCCGTCATTTATGACGGGTTGCAAAACTAGTAAATTTATAATTATGTGTTTAAATAAAAATCAGAATTATTTCTCTATTGTAAATAAATCTTTATTCTTTTGTTTGTTTATACACAGCCTACAATTGCCAAATGGCCAATGGTGTTATTGTAGGTTATGGTTTATAACTTACGGAAAAAGCTATTTTAAATTGTAATAAAGCTTCAAAATTGAAGTGTTGGTTATGTCAAAAAAATATTTCCCTAGTCGTTTTTTTAATGAACGGAGATCTATATGGATCCGGATCATTAAAAAAACACAGCTTACAATGGCTTTTGGGAAATAAATCTAAATTGACAATGAACAACAAGCTGCTACTTTGCAAAACAATTATAAAACCGATATGGACATATGGTGCAGAAATCTGGGGTACCTCAAGCAATACCAACATTAATTTAATACAAAGAGCACAATCAAAAATAATTAGAACAATAGCGAGAGCCGAATGGTATGTGAGAAATGATGATCTACACTGTGATTTAAAAATACTGACACTAAATGAAGAAATTAAAAAGACAAGTTTAAAATATCAACAAAAAATATCACCCCTTTCCAACAATGAAATTAGCACTCTACCAGAATAAGAAATAGACGCCTGAAAAAATACAGGCCACATGATTTAATAAATAAATTTTAAGTTTAAAAAAAAAAAACAAAATATAATGTAAATGAATATTAGAACAAAATTACTATTACCAAAATGTAAGGAAAATTACTAGGTGTCTTATATTAAGACAGATGTAAATAAAAATGAGGTTTAAAAAAAAAAAAAAAAAAGTTTTTGCTATTAAAAGTTTTAGATTATAATTTTTGAACTACTGTATCCTCTGTTAAAGAGTATATTGTTCACAGAACTACAATATTATATTTTTCAATTATTACCACTTCTGTACACTTAGTACTGTCACTTCTATTAGAATTCTATGCTTCGATATTTCTAGTAAATTTTAAATAAGAATGAAATGAACAAGGGTTAAAAACTTTCAAACCAGTGTTACTGCTCTGAGTGTCCTTTGGCCATCATCACAATACTCCTTCAAAAGGGTTGGTCTTTCACCGTTTGTCGCCAATTAGGGGTTTGTTATTGCATCAATTTAAACATTGTCTTCCTGTCTTTCCATCTGGCCATGTAATCTCAGTCTTTGGGCCTTTGCAAAACTTACAATGTCTTACTTCTTAATTATTATTATTAATCTAGCTGTTATTTCTAATTATATATTCTATTATATATATTCTCCATACTCCAGTCTCTAATATTTTTTGGACGAGTATTTTTGAAATATTTTACATTTTATTGTCAATTTTTGAGTAATTCTATAACAGCAGAAAAATCGAACCTTAATGTTGTAATTCTTGAACTTAAGAGTACGTTAGTTGTGTTATGCAGATGATATCTGTCTTCTTTCGCACAAATTCAGCGAAATGAAGAGCAAATTAGAACACCTGGAACAACTTGCTAAACATGTTGGACTAGAAATCAACCTAGAACAAATCAAAGCTATGAGAATAAACAACACCACCACGGAACATCTAAGGTTGAAAGAAGAACAAATATAATTTGTGAACAATTTGTGCCACTTGGTAATAGCAGCTAGTGGTGGGGTTCAAGAAGATGTAAAAAATAGATTAAGCAATACAAAGCAATAACAGTATTTGGAAGATTGCAACCGATATGGAGGAACAGCCAAATATCCAGAGCAACTAAACTTAGAAGAATATTCCGGTCTTGTGTAAAATCAATCTTGACATAGGGCAGTGAAACTTGGTTAACATCAAAAACTATCAACCAGAAGTTACAAGTCTTCATTAACAAATGTCTAAGGATAATATTCCGATATATTCTGGCCAAACACAATAAGCACCCACTCGCCCAAAGAACACCTAGCGTAGGACCATAAAACAATAGTTTGAAAAAACAAACATAACGTGGGAACAATCGAAAATAGCAACTAGAAATCGAGTACGATGGAAATGTCAAGTGGAAGCCCTATGCTCCCAAGAGGAGTATGGGAAAAAAAAGTTGTGTTATTAAAAAGATACAATGTTAATTTTTACGCTTACGATTGTATAGAAATTTGAGTGTCTCTATTCTGATGAGGGTATGCCTTATTCTAAACATCATAGAAATTCAAATACGGGTATCTGTATGGCAAGCATTTCTAGTAAAATTCAAAGGGAAATATTTAACTGTTTTCAATAATCACAATGTTGAATTTACTTTTTTTTTTTTTTTTTATACAATAGTTACAGAGATACAGATATTCAGGAATGTATCACAATTTATATTTAAATAAATTAGAAGGAAAACATTTTAAGTGAAATACACAAAATATTTAAAAGTTTATTTAATACCCTTTAGTATGATTCTCGAATCGAATATGAGCCGTAACGAATATGCTAGTCTAACGTTCAAGTAAATGTGATCACTTTTCGAAAATATATTTATTCGCTGTGGAAAAGTCGTTGCTAACTTAAGCTCGAAAATTAAAATTTTTGAAAAGTAGATAAAAAACAATGTTTGTGCTGTTGTAATGTTGTAAACAATCAAAAATACAAATTAATAAACAAATAAAAATGAGTACAAGCTGTGTTCTTTTTTATGATGACGGATGACTAGTATTGTTTACCTAAGCCGGATATCGAACATATTTAACTAGAATCCGAAGAACTATTATAGAAACAACGTAAACCCATTAGAACTACCAAATGTCGCATAATATATAGGTAGTCAGTTATAAATAATCACCTGTCTAACTAATCGGTCGTGTTAAATTTTCGCTCCGTAAAATTTTTCTTTTTATTTTTACAAATTTATTATTATTACTTATAATACTAAAATTAAACGATTTGCTTTGCTTGCAAAATTGTAATTAGTTAATAAAAAAAAAATAAATAAAAAAATAAAATAAATTAATAAGAAAAATAAAGAAACTCAGATTTTGATAAAAAATTGTAACAATAACAAAAAACCCTTGCTAAGCATAAATATTAAAATTATTTATAGTGGTTAAAATAAAATGAGTTTCAAGTGTCAATTAGAAAATTGTGTGGCTTATGATAATACAATGAAAGCCATTTTTTGCAACAGTTTTTGTAACAGAAAATTCCACCTTATTTGCCTAGGTGTCCCAAGGGATACCAATATTGGAGCTTTTACTGAATTTTTTACATGTAAGGAGTGTCAAAATTATAATAAACTAATTAAAAATATGCACGACAATTTATCATCTGGAATAATTGAGTTAAATGAAGGAAACACAGGACTTGCATGCCAGAATATAGCCGCGTTCAAGTCGTACACGGATACATTTGAGCACATGAGCTGTTCTTTCGATGGTCTTAATAATAAGTTTGCAGATTATTTGAAACAAGAGCAATGAAAGAAATCAGAAATGATAAATATTATTAAGACAGAATTAAAAACTCTTACTGAGAGTATTATAAAAGAATTAAAGATTGAACTAAATACTCATCTGATTCAGTCCATAAAAGAAATTGCCATAGGTCAGAAGATTACTCAAGACAGTTTTGATGGATTATATATTATACTTAAAGAATTATCTACATTTATCCAACGAAGCAATTTACCAGACTACAAAGATCTTACCAATCTTTTCCAAACAGATCCAAAGGAGGATATTCGTTGTAAATTAAGTAACCTGAAGTTTATGTCACCTTGCATCGATAATAGTCAAACAATTAGTCCAATATCTCCTTCTTTAATTACATTTAGTCCAACAGTTCCATCCATGATGTCTGAGCTCTCACCATCATTTTTCACACCAAAAACTAAACATATTTCAAATGAGGAACAACCAAAATCACCTTCATCCCCAATAATTGAAACAGTGAAACCAAACTTGGAACTATTTGGAATCGTGTTGATTGGGAAAATAGAATTAATAAGTTAAAATTGGCTAATAAAATTACAAACATTGATCAACATAAACCGTCTTCCAAAAAAGTTAAATTTTTAACTACTGATGATTCTACAGTCGCTTTCTTTGTAAAAGGAGCTCCACATGTAAATTCATTTTCTTTATGCAATATTATCAAAAATAAATTTTCAATTGACGGCGCTGTAGCTGTGAACCTATAATTTCAAAAAAAAATCAACAGAAAAACTAAGTACCAATGTTTTAAATTGTTAATACAAAGCAGATATGCATGGATATTAAATAATCCTAACAACAACCTGTTATTAATTGATCAAATGCAAATATCGTTATGGAAAAATAAGATTAAAAAGAAAAGTATCGCCTCTAATCATGTAAGCACTAACCATAAGTTAAGTAATATTAATTATAATGATAAGTTTAATAATAAATTAAATAAAAATTTTACAAATGTAAAACCAATGACAAATACAAAAAATTTACAAAACAATTCACCAAACCAAAACACATTAAACCTTAATCATAAATCTAATTACCATGCTAATACTAAGTATAACCCAAATTTAAAGAATAAGCTTGTACAAAATACCAGTAATATTAATACAAATACAAATATTTCTTATAACAATACACTAAAGCAAATAAATACTGATGCACAAACAAACACATCCAATAAATTATATCGCACTTTCATTAAAGGTAAAACTTTAAACCCATATATAATATATACCCATATATAATGCATGGAACACGTGAAAATATTCTGCCCTTTGGATTAATATTTTGTTCTTTACTCAACAGAGCATCGACAGTTCGATTGTTCCAATGGAGTTAGGAAAATTTCTTGAAAAATTCCTACGCCTGTGGCTTTTATATATTTTTTGCAATTTGAAGTCAAGCTTTAGCTGTAATCATATTATTATTTTATCTATACGTATAATACACAAATGAATAAATAAACAATAATTTATTCCCCTACTTTTGGACATCCTAATGCATTTCATTCCATTTGAAATGAGGTTTACTTTTAATTCACTTTTCCAACCGAATTTTGCTGTTCCCACAATTCAAATCAGGATTCTCTTCCATCAATTGCACCAATTTATCAAATTATTTTTTATTTGTTTTCTTATAGCTGCAATTAATATCATCTTATTATATTATTCATAAATTTTATAAATAATATTCTCACATTTTTTACCCCTATATTTTCACTCGAAAAACAACAATTTTTGTTTTCATTTTTGTTTTATGGTTGTCACTTAAATTTTTCTTCACGTTAGCTTTGCTTATCATGATCACATGACAGCGAAATTGCCTATACTTATACGTTCTATTCGAGAATTATGATAAGGGCATAAATTATTTCTTTCTACTCTGTACTATCCGAAACAAGGCTGTTTATAAAAATAAAGTATTATACAAAACGAGACACAAATTTTAGTTCACAGCAACGTGCCCTATGATAAAAAAATTATTTTCAAACAATTGAATTTTTAAATTATTAATAAATTAGAAGACCAGACAGCTCCGGCTACGGTCTTAAAATTCTTATGTACAATGTGTGTCAAAATTACAACTTTAAAATTTTTATTTAATTTATTTATTATATGTATTGAATTAATTTGTAACTATGAAATTGTAAGTAAACACAGATAAATAAAGAAAAAAAAACAAAAAGAAGTTCAGTATATGCTCATCAGTATTATGAATCAGATGTAGTTATGTCGGTTTATATACAAAGCTTCGTAGCATTGAGATACATATACAAGATTGTTTTTTCTAAGTGATATTTATATATCAATAAAATGATAGATTGAATTGAGTATTATATCGAGCGGTGATCACTATTCAGATCCAAGTATATGGAATGGATGCGGACACCCTAACTGCTATTTATTATACAAAATTACTAAAATTCAACTCTGAATTATTTGACTATCGAGAATTTTCAAATAGTTTTTTGTGTGAGATAGCTTTACTTTTGTTTTGTAGCTCTTCTTTATCACACCAAGTTTACAGGGTCATGGGCACAATTAATTGCACTGAAAGTAAATATGTTTTCTGTATATAAGTATTACATAACTAATATTATATATTTATAAATAATATTACACGAAGAATGTCGGGATACATAAATCATTGAACCATAGGATAAAACAAAATGTTCAGTTTTAATACATTTTAAAACTATCAGAATTTGACAGTGATTCTTTGAAAATTTAATTAAAATCAAAAAAATATTATTTAATATCGCTTTGTACGTATTTTTGGAAAATTGTGAACAATCAGAATATGATGATATACAGTAAGTAATTAAGTGGTAAGTATTTTAAAATAATTACCACTTTCACATATAATTCATTTCAATCAAGTGAAATAACAAATAAATTTTAAATGTCAAACAGCTGTTTATAACAATGGCAAGAGCAAACAAAGCGTCAACAAATTCTATGATGCGAAGTTTGCTCAAAATTCCGCATAACAAACAGTAATGTTGCAAAAAAAAACGTGATGCTTTCAGCAACATTTTAATGTTGCATTTAAGAATATGGAACTTTTACGATGCGTGATGCTGATGCATTTCCTAATTTACTAATAGTTTTTTTTTTTTTTTGTGTTTTTATACGCAGGCTGGTGGAAATCTTCAAAAGACACAATGAGCCCCGTAGCTTGACATTGTATGTGGGATTCTTACCCACTAAACCACACTCTTCCATTTCGATCTAGTCCTACAGGACTAATGAGCAATTTTTTCTTGGCTTTATTTTATTTTTCAATGTAGACTACATCCAGCGATGTCTATCTAACTTTTCTTTGGTGTATTCATCCATAACCTTGAAGACCCATCGCATCAGCGACGAAAAGCCAACCAACCAGTTCTCCGAACGAATTTATAGTTATGTAAGACTTGTGAAAAACCTCGTTTCGTTGGCAGTCAACATAACGAAATTTTTCACCAATCCCGCAAAAGTGCATGGTGCTGAAGCCTTTTTTCGTGACTTCTTGCAAATTTCTGTATTTCCTTATCGACAGATTCTATTTGCAAATCTCTATGTAGGTCATAGTTTCTTATTAACCAGGGCGCGTTCACAATGTTTCTTAGGACTTTATTCTGGAACCTCTGAAGAATATCTCTATTACTTTTTTTGCTGCATCCCCATAGCTGGATGCCATATGACCATACTGGTTTCAGTATTTGTTTATAGAGCAGAATTTTGTTTTGTATTGTTAAGGTAGAATTCTTACCTATGAGCCAGTTCATTTTTCTATAGCGGATTTGTAGTTCTTCTTTCTTGTTTTTTATGTGAGCTTCCCAGCGAAGTTTCGCATCTAACGTCATACCAAGATATTTGGCAGTATTTGAATGGGGTATTTCTTGACCATTTATATATACTGGTTTATGGTAAATTTTTTTATTTGTGAAATCCACATGTACTGACTTAGCTTCATTTAATTTTAGCCTCCATCTTTTTGTATAATCTTGGATTTTTGTTATAGCTCTCTTCAGCTTTTCTATGGATTCTTTATTATTTTCTCCAACAGCCAGAACCGCTATCATCTGCAAACGTCGCAATAATATTATTTTCTAGTGCAGGAAAATCACAAGTGTACAGCAGGTACAGTAGCGGACCAAGTACACTTCCTTGAGGAACCCCGGCACTAATTTATTTAAGATCAGAATATGCTCCTTCCTGTTTTATGTAGAAGTATCTCTCTGATAAGTAGCTTGCTATGATTTCCGAATGTTCTTTTGGAAGGATTGTTTTCATTTTACAATTCAACCCCTTATGCCACACCTTATCGAATGCCTGAGCCACATCCAAAAAGATTGCTGACAAAAGATTGAAAACAGACCTTCTTCTCCTCTAGAGCTTTTTCAATAGTGTTTGTAATTCTGTGTACCTGGTCTATTGTAGCATGTTTTTCTCTAAAACCGAATTGGTGATCCGGGATTATATTCTTTCTTTCAATAATAGGTTTCAGTCTTCTTAGATAAATTTTTTCGAACAGTTTTGACATTATAGGCAGCAGTGAAATTGGTCTATAGGATGATACTTCATTCGGTGGTTTTCCAGCTTTGGGTATCATGATGACTTCGGCGAGTTTCCACAATTTCGGCACATATTTCAGTCTAAATGCAGCATTTATAAGATTCGTTATCTTAATTATTGCCTTTTCTGGAAGTTTCTTTAGAATCTGCCCCGTTATCAAATCATATCCCGGAGCTTTTTTAGAATTAGTATTGTTTATTTCTTTTTTCACTTCAGCTGGGGTTGTTAATGCGATTTCTTCTTCTTCCTGAACTGATTCTATATTTAGATTTTCACCGTCGTTTGTTTGAAATATGTTTTCTAAGTGTTCCGCAAATAATTTAACCTTTTCTTTATTATCTCTAGCCCAATTTCCGTCCAATGTCTTAATTGGAGGAATTTGTTCAATAGGTCTTTTCAGATTTTTAGCTGCCTTCCAAAGAGAGTAATCCGTGCTTTTATCATTTGTTAATTTTTCTAAATATATATTAATCGATTTGTTTTTCACTTCTTTAATTATTCTTCTTAGTTGTTGCGTGAGATTATTTAGCCTAGTTTTATCTTGTGGAGCTCTAGTTTAATGCCATTTTTTTCTTGCTCTGCGTTTTGTTGCAATTAGTTCTAAGATTTCTGGTGAATATTTGTTTCCTTTTACTCTTTGTTTTAACACTGGAGTATTTTCCCACACTGTTAGTTGGATATCTTTAATGTATTTCTCCACCTCTGAATCCAATTGTTCTTTGTATTGTAACAGTACAGCTAGTTGGATTTTTCCTTCCAGACATACTTTGAAGCTTTCCCAGTCAGTGTATTTATTTGTCAGAACCGGATTCCTCTTCCTTTGAATAGGGTCTTCACTTACAGTTAGTAGTATTGGAGAGTGGTCAGAGTTCTATTTTACTAATTTACTAATAGTAATACATTATTGTACTGCTTTTCCAAATATTTACGTTATATGACACCAGATATTTACTCAACTTCCACTTTATATTTAACACCATAACATAAATGTGTATGCAATTAATCAAAAAATTTAAACCAATTATTTTATTTTATCAACTTAAGACAACTTTAATAAATTTAAATTAAATTCATTTATAAAAAAAAAACTCGAATTTGTTATCCATAATATTTTAATTTAATTCCATAGTAAAATTTAATCTTTAAATTTATTTATTTTTAATAACAACTTTTTTAATTTCAATAAATCAAAAAAACAATCTAACATAAATTTTGAATTTAATTTAATAATTGTACAAAATTAAATTAAAAATCAAAAAAAATAACCGAATATTATTCATAAATTCACTGTCAACAAAACAATAAGAAAAAAATATATAAAAACATAAGAACAATACAACATAAATATAATTTGATTGACATTTCAAAAATGCAAATATGTCAGAAAAAATAAAAACAATTTAGCCCTTTAGTTATTTAAAATTAAAATTTATTTATTTATTTTTATATATTTTTTTTATTGAACATTGCAAAAATATTGTTAAAAAAAAACACAACAAAAAATTTTGTCAATGGTAGTTCTAAAGCGCTGATTCTGAAATTCTATCATAAATTAGAAGTTAATTTAAAATTGTATAAGTTGATGAATTTTTAATATCTATCGTATTGAAACTCATAATAATTTTATTTTATGAATAAATCATTAATTCAATATTAGTCAAAAGGAGCAAATATTTTACATCTTAAACACGTACATATTTTGTGGCATCGAAAATCATCATTCAGAAAATTAAAGGCATGTATATTAATAACTTCGATATTGTTTATATGTATATACATCGATGTGCAGTCACTCAATTTGTGACAAATAAGGAGATTTTTTTTTATATTATTGGACACACAAATTTAAATTTCAGTTAAATTTTCAATGACTAGTTCCACACGCGTCAACTTTCAACACATCTTTCCTTTCGTTTCATTCCCCCTTTTCTATAAATTAATTTTGCGGTAGCCATTTTCGTTCATCACTTTGTTGATAAAATTTTAGCTGGTGAACGAGAGAATCTACTAATACAAACAAAACTTGCCTTTAAATAAAATGTTATTTTATAAACTTGAAAAATATTTTTTATATATAATTTCAAACCTAGTTGTACAAATTACATTAAATTATTAAATAATGTCGTCAAATACACAACAAAAATAGTATTTTAAGGACCGATAAATATTTTTCTTTTGTACTTCTCGCTTCAAATTTTATTTTCAAATAAAATTTTTACACACACATATAAAAGTGATACTAGTTAGTTGATGAATCGTCTGGAAGTAAGCATAATTATGTTGAAAGTTGAAAGTTGAATCGTCTGGTTAGACCCAATAGTGTATATTCACGAGTCGTGCTGCCGACATGATTAACATATGTTTCATACCTCTTTACCAACAAACTAATTTTACCGTCACGAAATGAGGAATAATCTTCCAAAATTTTAGCGGTTGAACGACTGTCACACACCAATACATAGATAAAAATATCAAACAAAAGAAGTAGAAAGAAGGGTACAATTGTACAACAAATTTGTATTATCAGCTTGGTTTATTCTTATTTTAAAAATTGAAGTGAAAAATTTTTGAATTCCTTGCGTTTATAAATTGTTTACCAAAATTTATCCGCACGCTTATTTCAATTTTTATTTTAAAATTATATTTCTATGAAACGTACCCATTGGCAAATAACGTTAGGTAGCGACAGCTAGTGGAAAAATAAAATGGATTGCTAAGCCGGACTCATCGCATATGAACTAGTTAGTTCAGTTAAATTGTTTGTATTCTCCTGATTCCGTTATTCTATTACAAAATTCGAATTTGAACTTTCTCAGTTTTATTTCTATCAGTAAAAGAAGAAAGGGTCTAGAAACTACATGTTTTCAATTCCAAATAGCACAATCAGTTTGTTTCGTTCAACTCTTTACAGTAGAGCTGAACCAAACAACAACATTCTCAGTCTGTCGATTTTTTCTGTTAAGTTAAAGGTCTATCATTTTATATTGACACAATTTACCCTATTAACTCATTTATGTTAAAGCGTGTTCATTATTTTATCTCTTTTTCAGTAAATATTTTGCAGCATAATTTTGTTAATATTAGACATCTATGCAACAAATGTGTAGATATATGTTTCTATAGAAAATTATAGACATCAAAAGTGCATATACATATGTATATATTATATTTTACCATATAATATGCTTATAAAATGGTTAAAAATATTAAATCCACGTTCACCAATCAAATTGGAAAGACAATAGAAATTAATACCCAAAATTTACTAGCGAATAAAAGCTTTTTCCTAATTTAGAAACATTTTGAAATCAAAAATTTCACACAATAAATCAAAGTTTATTCAAAAAAATAATGTAAAGACCTGGACTGAAAAAACCTATATTGTGTTCAATAGTCACTTAAATAAAGCTATACAAAAAAAATTGTATAAAATGCTTATCCGCCAACTTAAATGCTTATCCGCTAAATGAAAATGAAAATTGAGCATTAACTCCAAAGAGGATCTAAATAAATGTGAAATATAAATTTTAATATATGCAAGTGTGGGTTAGATTTATGAATATTAAAGGTATAATCACAAGCTGGTACAACGAACAAAAACTATCGAAGTAAGGGTGTAGTCATAAATGCTGCAAACTGACAACAGGCGTACTTTGCAATAATGAACACAAACATTCGACATTTACTTGATGATTCTGCAAAGTTTCTGTTCATTAATGCTGACATTTTGAAAATAACATTTTTTTTTAAATAACAAAACAAAAACTAAAGTACTCAAAACAACAAAGACAACTACTTCAAAAAAATGTATGCAAACTAAAAATTTATTCTGCCAAATTGACGTCAAGTAGACCTTGAGTCTGCATTTATGAACAGCGTTCAGGAAATCTGACAAGTGTGTTTATAAATTCAGAATATGCAGATTGACTGCAGGTTTGCATTTATGAAAACAAGGTAATTCTAAAAAATAAAAATGCACGGGGTATTTAGAGTGCAAGTCTGAGAACCAAATATCCCGAAGCGTTTATTTGAAAATGAATTTTAATATTAGAACTAATCGTAGATAATAAAAAATTCGATAATAATCAAATAAAATCTGGTCTTATACCCCAATAGAATATTTCTTTAAATTTATATTTCTTTGATTTTGATGATTTTCGATCTACATACACACATAACACACGTACATAAAGACATAATAATGGTCAGGAGTAATGAGTTAAAATGAAAAAAGATATGTTTTTTTATTAAACAAACAGTTGTCTTAACACCTATGTTCTTTTTGAACATTTTTTTTACTCTTGATAAATGTATATTGCTATATAATATCTAGATGTAGTATATATATATATAATGTATGTAAATATTTTTCATTATTTTTTTTTATTTGCACAAAAGGATATGCACACACATGCATATATACGTATATATGTTTCTTTATGTATACACATTGATGTGTCGTGCTCTTAATTAAATTTTTATTTTATTCCAATTTTTTTTTTTTTTTCGTCCTTTCCAATATGTACATATTATATGTTATTCCAGCAGTTTTTCTTTATTTTATATTAACTTTACCTTTGTTATTTTATTCTTTTTTTGTTTTATTCTTTTTTGTTTTTGTTTTTTTATAAATTGTTGTCAATATAAATTTTTAATATAATTTCCTTGTATTCTATGTTGAAGGAGGAAAGACATATACACTAAATTGATAATAACTAGAAAAATGACTGACAACAATGTTCAATATCAATAAAAATATCAATAGATAGTGAAAGAGTGAGAGAGAAAGAATGAAAAAAGGAAAAATTTTCAGTTTATATGAAATAATTGAAATTATTTTTACTTTTGTTACCAATTTCAAAAGATCAATAAAAAAACTACTACTAAAAACACTTCATAAAACAGAAAATGAAAAAACAAAAAATTTTCATGAATTTTCTCTTTGTAGTTATTTGTTAATAGCAAAATTTTAATTATTATTGTTGTGTTACTAATGATTTTGACTTCCAAAATCTACCAGGATTCAAAAAATATTACTAAGTAATTGAAATATTCTTTGAATCAACCATACGCCGCTGTTCTTTATGCAAATACGACGAATACGATAATACAAATACGAAATTTTGAATTTAAGCTGCACGTTCTTTAAGATCTGTATACAATCTTTACCGCATTATCTATTTTTTTATAAACTCTTTTCTGATACCAATTCTTGCCTTGTCACTTTGATTACACTTTTCTAAAATTAAATGGTTACTTTAAATAAGACACGGGTTTTTACACACGCAATTTTACATTCAACACGCCAAAATCCAGAAAAGCCATCTTAATCAATGTGATGTCAATGTGCTTCTTTGGGTCTACTACGAAACCCGATCTACTGTAATCCTGGTCTATTAAAATCCTAATTTTTTAAAATTCGGTTTATTTTTATGGCACCTCTTGTTCGGCGCATTAAAGCTTCTGCGAGCAAACTTAAGTTCATAAATATTTGCGAATAATCCCTCTCTTATGGTTAAAGCACAGTAAAGCACTGCGCACAGGAAACTTTCTGCGAACAATACCAATTTTTCAAAAATGTTGAAATAAAAATACAAATGAAAAAGAATTGGATTTTTGTTACGGGCAGAATTTAAAAAAACAGGATTTTAATAAAATAGGTTTTCAATAGATCGGGTTTCGTTATAATCCTGCTCTTTTTTTGAAAATAATTAATTTTATCAACTTCCAGAAAGCACCGCAAATCGGTTTTTTAAAACGAATGCTCTGGAACACCCGGTATACTGTTTATCGTTCAAACGTTATTTTTTTATGTAGTCTTTCAAAAATTAAAATTTCCAAAACATTCTTCTTAAGTAAGGTTATACGATAACTAATATTCGCAATAAGAACATGGTTAAAATCATTAGTTTAATAAATCATCAGCTTTCGAATTTCCATTTTAAGGTTTCGAATTTACATTCTAAAAATGATCAAATATATGCTATGAAAATTTGCAGAGAATGGATAGACTGATCAAACCACTACTGATCATCTACTACCAACTTCAATGTAAAAAAAATATACCGCATAAACAAAATACCCTATATATTAGGTAAAGTAGTATACAGAGTAATATACTGTACTTATGCTAATTCCGTTGATTTGAACTGATTCAAATATAAAATTAGATCTAACTTATATCATGGTTCTATTATTTTTGTTATATTACGTTATTAATTCATATATGTATTTATATTTATTTATTTATTTATTTATTTTAACAGTGGATCTTACAGATAAATCTGTAGGGAAAAACCTATAACTCTTTCGAAATGTAGTCCTTTTTATAAAATTATATTAATCATTTGATATATATTTTGGCATATCTTATATACAAATTTTGTTTTTGTCTGAAGCCTTTTACAACAACATCAATAACAATTAAAAAACAGTTCATTATGAATGAAAGACTGAGAATTGATGATAGAATAAGTCAATTTTTATTTTAATGTAGGTAGTAAGTAGTAGGAAGTAGGAAGTGAGTAGCAGGAATTAGGAAGTATGTGTAGGTAGAAGCACAATATAGTGAGAAAAAATTATCTGAAAATATATTCGGTGATACGTTTTTGTTAATTTTGGTAGTAAGTAGTATTAAGTAGGTAGTAAGTAGTAGCAAATATGTAACAAATAGTAGGAAGTATGTAGTAAGTAGTAAGAAGTAGATAGAAAGTAGTAGGAAGTATGCAGTACGCAGTAGGAAGTATGCAGTAAGTAGTAGGAAGTAGGTGGTAAGTAGTAGGAAGTAAATGTAGGAAGTATGTGTAGGTAGAAACAAAATATAGTGAGAAAATATTATTAATGTATTATGATAAAAAATGATGGATTTTTTACATTGTTGTTGTTAGCGTTTTGAGTTGTAATGTGCATACTTTTTTAAACTACACTCAAACTTTACTAGATTAGGAATGGCATTGTACTAGTTATATATTATATTATTTTTATTAGTTTTTGATTGTTACATCTTTATTAACTATTATTTTATATTTGAACCGATGTAGTTATATTGAAAATTACATTTTCTAGTAATTTACCATATGAAACATTTTGGCTTCTTAGGGGTTTTAAACCGTTTTCCTTTGTCATTACATTACTATACTCAAGTGTTTTACCACTCGGCTACCACTTGGCCACTTATATTTATTTATAATTATAATATTTTAATACAATTGACTCTTAGTGTTAAGTATTAGATTGAATTAATAATATCAAGCGGTTACCATTATGACAAATTAATTTTATTTTTAATCAAATGATTAATTTATTAAGTCGATTTATTTCTGCACAACGATCTACAATTTTTTTGTATTACAGCCGTTAAATAATTGAATTTTCTATGTAGCTTATTAGCGGCCATCAAAAAATAATTCTATAAATTTTAAAATATCATTTAAGATTATAGTCAACTATATATGAGTTAAGGTAGAGCCTTACCTACTAGATTATCTTAAACCAAATATTTTAAATTTATTTAACTAGTACAAAACAATAACTATTATAAATCTAAAATTTGAAAACTTGATGAAATAAATTTCTAAAAAAAAAAAAAAACAAATATAAGCAATAATATTCAACTTTAAATCTAACAGAATATTCCATCATCGTTGTATTAGTTTTGAGCATATTAGAAAAAAATAAAAAACATTTTTCGGGTGAATAATAAATAAAAAATAAATTTATTATTAAAACATTGGGTTCAAAAGGTCCTTTTTTTTATTTTTCATTTTTTTTTTTTTATTATTATATTGAGAGTAACATGAACAAATTAAATTAAAGTTGAATATTTTCCATAACGTTTATTTTAACAACAATGACCTAAAATAACATTTTCTCTGGGTTAAATAAATTCTATTGTAAAATCTACGAGAACTATGACTATAATAATGATAAGTAAAATAAAAACAGAAAACTAAATTTAGGTAAATTTCAAAAATTTCAATAAAATGAAACAAAAATAAAATGGGAAGATAAAATTATCAAAAATTAAAATTTCGAATTTGTTTTTTTAGAGATTCTGTATTAATTTCAAAAGTCATAAAGAGTAAATAATGATTTAAAAACAGTAATGCTATGTTCGTATTTACCGATAACTATGATTAAGTCCCTAATTAATGGTAATTTAATTTTTTTTTTTCATATAAAACTTATCATAATTGTAACCCTAAAATAATCACATTTAAATTATGTTAAATTTACGTATCCACCCCTGCTTTTATGTTATATCGTAATTTTTATCGTATTTTTTTATTTAATCCTGACAATGATA
Organism: Argyra leucocephala; assembly: GCA_963942445.1. Lineage (NCBI taxonomy): Eukaryota > Metazoa > Arthropoda > Insecta > Diptera > Dolichopodidae > Argyra > Argyra leucocephala. Next base: position 147,057,380 of record OZ012679.1, read on the forward strand.
TTTTTGAAGTTTCAAACAAGTAAAAATGTAAATAAAATTTTATTAAAATAAAGGTGGATTTCACATGTGCCAATTTACTGTCACGGTCGCTTTTTTCTGTGACGGTTTTTTCAGAACAATTTCAACATGCAACTAATTGCAGTCACGCATGCATTGAAATATTTGGCAAATTAAAAATATACATTAAATATATTAAATATTAAAATATATGTATGTATAAAAAAAATATAAATTTATAGATTTATTTGGATTTATATTAAATTATAAAATAGATTTAAATAAACAATTATTTATATTTTTAGATTAATTATATTCACATCATAATATAATACATCATAATTATATTTACAATACAACATAAAATTATTTTACGGTAATTTTTTTTTTTTTTTTTTAATAGTTTTATTTATATTTCTAATATATAATTAATAATTCCAAAACAAAACTTAAAAATAGAATTTCTTATATATAACTTAAGGTATTCATATGGCTCTCTTACTTACATTTAATATTAATTGGTTATTATGTACATATTTACATTTGAATTATATAATTTGGTTATGTTAAATATTATTTTTTTAAATAACTAATGGACTAATTTTGGTACTGGAAAAGATTTATTCAGAAAAAAAAAACCAGTTTTTGAAAAATAAATTTTTTGTAAAACTTAAATACTATACTACACTAACTAACAACTAAAACTTAACTAATAATTATAAACTACCCTAATCCTAATTGTTTCCAAAATAAAGGTTTGGAATTTTTTAATTTGTGTTGATTAGGAACATATTTATCAAATGAAAATATATCTGCATCATTCACATCACTTACCTAATGTTACTTTTTTATTCCAACTATTTTTTTTATAGTGATATATAATAGGAATATATTCACTATTTTCGATGTAATTATTTTTATCTAGGAATACAAATCCCTCTGGCGGAATAAATCCCGTGTCTAATGACCTTTTAATATACCAGGTCGTTTTCGTACCAAGGATGGCTTATTAAGGAATTTTCTAGAACTTCGCTGCTCCGTTGGATATGATTTCGTATGAGACGAATAATAAAATTTACGATTCTGATAATGTTGGCCTTTGAATAAACTGCCTTATTAGAATAATAGTGCAGATAGTTTGATGTAGGTTTGCTGTTCAAATTTGTACATGCTCTTAGGCATTTTCGTTCAAATATTCTGAATTTTTCCATCAAAGAAGAATTGATTTTAAACCAGATTGGACAAACATAAGTTAATATTGGCCTTATCAGGTTCTTGTAACAAAGTAGTTTGACTTTACTACACAGAATTTTCGAATAAAAAAGTTTACGTAATGTTAGAAAGGCATTCGTTGCTTTTCTTATTTGATTTTTTATATGGTCTTTGAAGTTATAGTTATGATAGTATAAAATGCCTAAATATTTGAATTTACTCGAGTTGCTGATTTTTGTATTGTCTGGAGCATTTATATGGAATTCTCTCCAGTGTTTTTTAATATTATAATTGACCAAGTTGACAGTGTTACGGAAAAGAACTGTCATTGAATTTATTGCCTGTCAATCTATCATATGTTCGTAACTTGACACATGTGGAAATCTACCTTAAATTGGTACCTACCTAAAAAAAATATTGATAACATTTACAATCAAAAATGATTTTAATTTTTTTTAACTCATACTAAATTTATTCAATTTGTTCCAAAACATATGACAATGAACGTGGAGCAAATAGTTACAATAATGCGGTTAAATTAGAACTGAAATGTACCACGTGGATAGAAACTTGCTATGATATAGCTGAATTCAAATTGATGTGGAAATTGATGTCGTTAAAATTTTAAGTGTAGCGATTTTATTTTTTTGGCAGTTGGTTGGTTGTCTATTTTTTTCAATGAAATAGCGAGGTGGAGAGTTGAGTAATTATTAAGTACTAATTTGATTTATTGTTATTATTTGCAATATAATTTGCAACCTTAGAGTGACAAGTCTCACCCTAGAAAACATTTATGTTTTCATATTATATAATAAATGCAGTTCGTCTTCAGTTTTATTTGCTCCATATAGATTGAAAATATTTTTTCTTTGTGAATTTTGTCCGCCCACCTTTTATTTTGATTTTCAAACTACACCACAATCGTGACTTTCCAGTCGGCAAAACAATGTAGAAAACAAAACTTAACAAAAAAAAACAATTTCTCGAAAATCTTTCAGAAAGCAAGAATTAACAAACAAAAATTTTGATTTTACGGTTACTCGTTGGTGCTAAATCATTCTGCCCTCTAATTATTTAAAAATTGAAATAACTTCAAAATTCTAGCCTTAACTTTTCTGAAAATCTTAACTCATACAATTTAATTATTTAAAATATTATTCTATCCTTTTGCAGGTTTTGCAGGTTTATTCTATCCTTTTCACAAATTTCTTAGATAATGGGCCCTATCGTGATTACAGTAAGTCATTAAAACTGTAAACGTTAAATGTCAACTTTTCGAAATTCTACTAGTAAAAAAGACTACTTACTACTTTGGATAAAATTAAAATATTTGAACTGCAACTGTTAAAATACAACATGAATTACAACAAACAGATTCTCATGATGAAGATTTGTGATAAAAAATAGTTTTAATTAGTTGATTAGCCATGAAGAATTACTTTATTTATGTTTTTAAAATTTTTTCGTTTAAAATATATTTTTTTATTAAAAGAACATTAAATTACTGTATATTACTTAAATATTATATTTTTGAACAATTTCAAATTTCATTTAAAGCAACTGTAATTCGCCTTCTAATTTCTACAGCTTCAATATTATAAGTTGATATATCGGTATTTTCATTTGATTCGTCTACTTCTTAAAAACATATGTACTTTTGACAACTGTCAAAACAATTTCGAAAATTTTCGATTTTAAATTATTTACGTGGTAACTACGATTGAAAGCAAACGTAAGGTGAATAATTATTACTGCGTGGTCACCGCATCACACAGTAACCACGATAAGCCACAATATATCTACCTCCAACGATATACTGTAAAACCGTCCGTGGGGCGCAGAGCGTCTAACTAGTCATATATAATGTATTATGTTATAACAAAAGGTCTCTCAGTCCCCAGAGTTTTCAATTTTAACACCAAAAAAATTAATTAGAAATTTAAAAAAAAAAAAACCAAAATCTCCAAAATACTTTTTAAATACGAGATTTAAAAAATTAATATTTTGAATTTTGAATAAAAACCGATAATAACTTCTTTTATATTTTTTTTTTTTTGCAAAACTCTAATATCCTAACTTTTCAATATTATTCCCATAAATCCTATAATTGAAAAACAATTCTATTTGCAATTGAAAAACAAAAACAAAAATTCCATTTTATTTATTTTTCAAAAATGATTTAAAACAAATGCAGGTCAGACCATTCAATTCTGTTATTGTATTTAATAAATTCATTTGGAAATCAGTTATTGAATTTTTTTGATAAAAGAAAAAAAAAAGTCTGTTGATGAAATAATTTCATAATTTGGTAGGAAACGATAATAGTAACAAGATTAACTGTCATTTGCAAAAAAAATTTTGCAGTTTCATTTTTGTGTTGTGTTTTGTTTTTTCTCTCCAAAATTGTGATTTTTGACAATACACATTGAATGAAAATTGGATTTTTCTGTTGAATGAAGAATGAAAGAAAGAGAATTAGAAAGAGTAAAGTAAAAGAATTTTAACTGCTTACTTAACTAATAATGTACATAATGTATTTGAGTTTTGTATAGAAAAAGAAAATTTTCGGAAAGTGTTGATTCATTGAATATTATTTTTCAATTTAAATTGAAATTATTTCAATTGAATTAAAAGAATTGGTCAAGTTTTTGATAGCACTTTAGAAATCAGACAATTTATTATGTAAAAATATAGTAAGTGAATCTTTTGAATTATTTTATAATAGGTATATATATATAATATAATAATGTATTGCAATTTCATATTAGGTACAAGTATATTCAAAGTTGAAATACGACTTTTTTGTTTTTGATTGTAAAAGTTTGTTATTGGATAGAATCGAAAAATGTCTGTTAGGCTATCTCTTACTTGTAAAAATGTGAAAAAAATTTCGTTTTTAAATTTTATCTGTATAACTCTGGTAAAATTCAAACAGTATAAAATTATCTTAATTGTTAATACTAAACGCTAAGTGTACATCAGATTAACAATTGAAAAATATTGTAAGTTATTTTATGGGCTTATTTTATTTATTTATTAATTTACTAGTGAATACCCTGTGCAATTGCACAGAAGTAGTTCTATCAGCCACGATTTTATATTTGTATGTTGCCTATTGAATATTCATAAATTTTTATCTTATTATATTTTGATTTTGTATTTTGAATTTTCTAATTATTTTAAATTTTGTAGTTTAAATTTTTTATGAATTATTTTGATAAATTATTGTTTATAAATTTTTTTATATTGCTTAATAACCATATTGAACTAATTTTAATAATATGTAATATGAAAATAAAAAGATTTGAGACTTTAAAATAGTATTAATTACTAATAAATGAATTAAAAATATAAAAAAAAATATTTTTTTACTTCTCTATTGAGCAAGTTTATTTGTACTTTTGTACTACCTATGTACCACAGACCGTTAACAGCTCATTTTTAAATATTTGACAACCCCATGATTGAATGCCGTAAATTATACAATTGTGTGTATATTAATTATTACTTCTAAAAAAATTTATTTTTGTTTTGCTGGTATTTAATTTTAAATGTTTCCAGTATTTGCCACTGTTTTGTATACTTTTTATTTTTGATTAATGGAATGTGTAATTGTTTTAAATGTTTTGAGTTTTCACCACCGTTTTGCATATTTTTATTTCTGGCTTAAGAACTTGCTAAAATTTTAATATTTTTTGTTGTGTAATTTACTATTCAACTACTATTTTTGCTCTTATACTCCCCACGTCGTCGATATTGTGTATTATATATAAGGTTTACAGGCTTAATTCAAGCGAGTTACACATATTATATATTTATATGAATTCCAATAAATTTTAAAATTTTAAATTGTTAAATTAAAATATACATAACAAAACAAAAAAAAAATTTTCTTTTTCTTTATTTCAATAAAAAAAATAAAAATATCCAAAATTTATACAAAAAAAAAAAATTTTTTAAAAGAAGTAATTATAACAAGATTATTTACAAAAATAACGAAAATTCAATTAGAGTTTGAAATAAAAATAAATAATTTTACATACAAATTTTGTGATAATACAATTTTGTTGTAAGTAAATATAATATAAACTAGGGGCCCCTGTTGAGTAATTATATTTCAAGTTGAAGTCATATTTAAAGTTTTAAAAAAAAACAGTAATTTACGTACTGACATAGACTTCGCACAATATAGCAGAAACCACTCGTGTTTGATAAAAAATTTTGTGGTTAGTAAGTTTTATTTAGGACACATATAAATACACGTCCTTCATATACTGCTTCGTTTCCGATATATTCCCTATAGTAAGAAGCATTTAGTGATAAAATTACTAAAAATAAAAAATTTTGTCATTAAAGAGGTATGTGTATACCTATATAATACACAATTTTAATAAAAACTACATTATTACTACAAAAAACCAAAATTTAGAAACAGTTACTTGAAAAGATAAAAATGAAGAATTCAAGTGATTTGTTTTTTTGTTGTTTTTATATTTTTTATTTTAGATGAATTTGTTTTTTTGTTTTTTTTTTGGCATATGTACATAGATTCATTTGCAAGTACATAATGTAAATTATAATAACTGATTTGTTTGCTTTTGTTTATTATTTTCATAAGATCTCCCTTATGCATAATTTATTTGCTGAATAAGAAAATCATATGAGTAGAAAACTGTGTGCGCATTTTTGTTTTATATACAACTTATATATTATATTAGAAGTAAATTAAGGAGTAGGAGAATCGAAATAAAATGAAAAGGTGTCTACTGCGCAGGTCCCTAAATGCTTGACAATTATAATTATAGATTATTAAGAGAAGAATTAAAACTAAAAACTACTTAGAATGAAATAATTAAAATGTAAATCAATGGTTAACAGTTTCAAAAAATTAATAAAAAATTTAACCATCTCTGCAAAATATAATCAATATATTCTTATATTTGAAAACTAGCAGTTATAGTATAAAATTAGTAGTATTTTGGGAAAAAATTAGCAATTATTAAAGTATTGAAGACAGAAAGATGACATCAGAATTAACTAAAAGGAATACCAGAGTTTCTTTAGGGTATTTTGGTGAGAGAGAGAGAGAGTGAGAAATCAATAATGTTCTTATATTTGTTACCCATAATCATCATTCTATATAGATGATGTCGTTCATTCCATAGTTGGTTCGATGAAATGTAAAAATAAAAAGGTTAGAAGAGCGAAAGCATTAATCTGGCCTAAGTTTGAAATATAAAGAGAGTTAATATTTCTTTTAACTACTTCAGTGATGAAGATAACATCCGCGCAATTTCACGTCGTTTCTTTAGAGTAGCATAGATGAATTGAGTTTAATATATCTTCATATCTTGAAAAAATCATGAGGTAAGGCCACTGAAGGTGCCGTAGTGTAAATCTTCATTAATTTTTTTTGATTGTCTCAATCGGCACATTCTAATTGGGGCCTAACAAGACATGTAAAAACGGATTTTAGGGTATATGGCTCTTTAAATTCACTAGGATAACATTTTATAAAACGTAGTGTAAATCTTAATAAATTTTGTTTGATTGTCTCAATCGGCACATTCTAATTGGGGCTTAACAAGGTATCTAAAAACGGATCTTATGATATATGGATCTTTAAATTCACTAGGATAACATTTTATAAAACGTAGTGTAAATCTTAATAAATTTTGTTTGATTGTCTCAATCGGCACATTCTAATTGGGGCCTAACAAGACATGTTAAAACGGATTTTAGTATATATGGATCTTTAAATTCACTAGGACAACGTTTTATAAAACGTAACTTTTAATTAGCTTTATTGATTATATTATTACAATGCAACGTAAATGTCAGTTTATCATCAAAAATGTCACCCAAATCTTTTATAGAGTTAACAACTTCTAATACTTGTCTATTAAGGAAATAGTTATTTGAAAAGTGTATCGGTACGCCAATGATAAATCATCACTACACATTTTTTTTAATTCAATTGTTATACAACTTAAAATGATTTTCTTCGTTTGCTTAGTTAAACAAAAAGGACTCTGTAAAATGATATGTCAAAAATTTCATAAATTTTTTTTTGAATTCGATATTGCTATAAAAAAAGGCATTAAATATATAGATGCTTCTGAAAAGATCATCCGAATTTAATGAAATTTTCTACAGCTGTATTTAGAGATGAAAAACGAATTTCAAAATATCTCTACCCAACTTAATATGGGTCTTCACGTTTTGTGGCTTATTAGCTTGACAAATTTCCGACGCATGAAATTGTTGTTGTCCCACATCTTGACAAATTGAATTTGTCAAAGTATTTCCAATGATCTTTTCCTACAGTCAAATTTTCAACACCTTAACCTTTAGGAAATTTCCTCCTGTCAAAAACAAATTTTTCAATAGGTAATAGATAATAATCTAATGAAAAATAATGAAAATAGGTATATCATAGTTTATTCTTGTGAAGGTTCCGAATAGGTGTACATTGAATTTATTGTAGGTTAGGTATATCAAATTGAAGGTTTATTTTTGCATATAATATATATAAATATTTTTGTTTTATAAACATTAAAATTAAATAAATTTGGAAAATGAAATGAAACAATTTTTTATTCAATTAAAATTTATTCGCACATACATGCAGTCAAAAAAATAAACGTCAATTTAACTAACAAGAAGTATAAATTGACACTTTAAAATATTTCCATTATTTTCCTAGAATAAATTTTTATTCATTAAGTTTACCAAATTCAGGTAACAAAAAAATTATTATTAATAAAAAATCGAAAGCCCTGTAAGGTTGTAATAAATGATATGTAACATATATAATGAAAAACAAAAAACAGGTGAATTGTCAGCTAAAGAAAAATACCAACTTGACATTCACATACAAGAAAAAAAGCTGCTCGTAATTTAAAAAATATTCAAAAGGCTCAAAAAGATAATACACTTTTGGCGTTTGAATTTCAATTACAAGCCGTTTTGAGTAACCCTAAGGAAGCTACTAATCCATTTTGCTACGTCAAAAAAGCTAGCAGTATATACTTTAACAGTATATAATTTAGGGGATGTTTAAGTAGAATGCTTTTTCTGGGTTAAGACCGAAAGAAAAAGAGGAAGCATTGAAATTTCTACTAGCATATATAAATATATTATGCAGTATCCTGAAGAAGAAACTGTATTTATGATGTCTGATAATTGTGGAGTATACAACAGAAGAATACCAAATTTGTGTGTATGTGTTTAGAATTAGTTAAGAGACACCCACGTTACGTTAAAATTATAAATTACATATATTTTGAATCAGGACATAGCTTCATACAATGCGATTCAATATATTAAAAAAAAAATTATGACAGCAAAATGACTTCCGGTGTATACCACAGACGAATGGGTTCAGCAAATAAGAAATGCACGGAAAAATCCATCTCCGTATAGTGTTTCTTCGCTCCAGATTTTATAGACTATGTCAAATTCAGAGAAAGTTTTTTTATAGGAGACGAAAACAACACATTCCTTTCAAAATTTTTGTTTGATTTCAGTATTCGAAGGTCATCCCCGGATAAATTGCATATAAAAACTGATTATGAGCAAGTTTTTAAAATATACATTTTAAGCAAAGGAAAGGCTATCCTTCGAACTTACAACAAATACAAGCCTATTGGATAAGATTTTCAATATCTGATGGTAAAAAATGGGATTTAGAAGAACTGTGCGATGAATAGCAAATTCCAGTCTATCACGTATTTTATGAGAATTTGACGCCCTCTGGTTCAGTAAGAGATGATTTTGCAATACCAGATATTTCTGAAGAATCTGATTATGAACAGCTTCAAAATTGAAGCCCTTTTATAAATAAACTTATTTAACTTGTATACTTAATAAAATTAATTGTTATGTTTTGTTTATTATTCGTTATTAGAGATAGAAATTTGAATTGTTTTTTTATTTGTTTTTATTTAAAAGGTTTTGCAAATTTATTTTGTACACTTTCTGTTACATATACTTTTTACTACATTTTTTAAATATTAGTGTTTCAAAAACTACATACAGATTCGCTACTTTATGCAAAAATATAATTTTTAGGAGCTCTGACAAACTCACTACAGCAAACTAACGAAACTGCAATTTCTTTGCTTTATCCAAATATTTTTCACACTTCAAAAATAAATTAATAAACAACTCTTAATAATGAAGCCTATGCCGAAAAAATCAAATCGAAAAGTATAAAACCTGATTTTACACGAAAGGTTGAAGTTTGTTTTTGTCCTCCTGAAAATTGTAAAATTTACACATTCGCGAGTTTGCCATTGAGGGGACGATAGTTAGTTCCAAAAATTTTAAAAAGCAATCATTACCACAAATGATATTTTCCCGAATTGGGTTTGCAACATAAATTCGAAAGCCAAAAGTACTATTATAGAAAATTATAAAAATCGAACGACGGACGTTTTTGAAATTACGCAAAATACAGCATGAACGTAACAATCAATTATCGTATTTATCACTCTTTATCACCACAGCTTCTACAAATATAATCATTGTATGACAATAATTGTTTTCTAATATTTCATATACGATAAGGCATTTCAATTTATAATACAATAATTACTACTACAACACTAGGATATTTTATACAATTTCCTTGAATAAAACTAGAATAATTTACAAATCATATTTTTTATTCCACTATAAATCGATTCTAATATAACTGGTTAAAATTCAACTACTCAAAGCAAATTCCGATTTGAAGTATTTATTCTATAAGTATGTGGTATATATACTTACAATAATTTTTACTCCGAGTCTTCAAATTTGAGTAGGTAACATAAACCTAAATTAAAAATATCTTTAATTAGTATTCAAACACATGAATGCCTAAATTTTGTATATATATAGATACAATAGTAATAAGCCAGTACTATATGATAGGTGTTTTGTATATATATATATATACAAATATCTGTGTATGATTGTTAATATAAATTTCCTTAATTAAAATATTTTTGTTTTTTAAGTAATCAAAAAAAAATTTATCGAAATTTCCAAATGGATTATTTTTACATGGAAAATTTGAGTCCTAAGTCTTTTTGAACAAATCTACTATATATATGTATATATGTATATAGGTGAGCCTGTATGTACATATATAAAATTTCAAAATAGAACATTTTTTTGATAACTTTATTGAATTATTTTTATCTCTTATACAAGGTGCTTCATTTATCTAAAATTGCTTTGAACAGGGTTATAAGTAGATGTGGTAGGTAATTAAAATTATTTTTCAAAGTTAAGGTCTATGCGAAATATGACTTTTTGCTGTAGAATTTTTTCTTCCCAAATTGTTATTTATTTTCCAGAGGTTGTTTTGTTAATGTGTAGTAGAATATAATTACGTATATTAATTTAAATATGTTCAACCCAATTAAATTTAAAGTGTTCCTTAATGAAAAATTAAAGATAAACAAATAAAAGATTATATGCAGACAATTGAACTGCATAAAACTCTCTGTTTTATCAGAAAAAAAATGGCTTAATATGTGGTCATAGAAAAATTAAAAAAACTTAACAATTATCAGAAAAAACAGATATTGTAATTTTTAATGAGACATCATAAATGGACTGCGGACTTAGATAGATTTCTCTGATAATCTAAGTCAATCAAGTTGTTAGAACTTTCTCCCAGTCTTTCAGACATAACTACTGATGGCAATAAAGCAGTTAGAACTTTCTATAATATTCAGACAATCAAAACAATAGTTACAATTTTCACAATATTCAGAACGCTATCAAAGCTTCAGTTTCGAGTAGTACCTGTTCTATAATGATTTTCGATGGAGCATGTCTGAATAATGTTCTAAAATAAAATAGTAAACACAAATGGATTATTCGTGTTGTGCTATCTACAGTTATTAGTAATAAGTGTCCATCCAAAAATAACTGATATAACTACTTTCATCTATTTCCAGAATAAAATAAAAAACAGCTTTTAAAGTAAAACGGCCAAAATATTTTATATATGTAGGTATATGCTGTAAATTATTGAACTGTAGGACATTCATTTTATTTACTTTTTTTTCTACTTAAACGAATTTCAAAATTGATTACCTTTAAATGTAGAAAAATGTTTAGGATAATTTTGGTTATTCTACAGGTAGGTATGTATTCATTAATTATTCTGTATGAAATATCAACTATTTAAAGACGATGGACATTTACAAAGAAACAACTGCAACACTACAATTGTTACGCCTATATATTTTATATTAGATTAGATTATATTTGTAATTGATCATATATAAATTTTCTAATTTCAAGATCGCCATTACCATTATAACGTCTACTTATAGATTTATTCAATGTTATTACCGATATTTTGACAATGAGCCAAGAGATAACTTCAGTGAATTGTATAGTAATTTATTTGGGTAAATAAATCCTTTTTCAAGGAAATAGAAGTTATTTTAAGGTTTCCAACGTGCACATAATTATTGTTGCACCATTTCTTTTACTCATAGTCTGCATATTGTAATCAATGCATTTTCCAGCCTGTACACAATTTTTATTAACAATGACATAAATCCTTTTTCAAGGAAATAGAAGTTATTTTTAGATTTTCAACGTTTGAAACAGCCACATAATATATTGCACCATTTCTTTTACTCATAGCCTGCATATTGTAATCAATGCATTTCCCAGTCTGTACAAATTTTTATTTACTTGACAGTGCCATAAATCCTTTTTCAAGGAAATAGAAGTTATTTTTAGATTTTCAACGTTTGAAACAACCACATAATATATTGCACCATTTCTTTTACTCATAGCCTGCATATTGTAATCAATGCATTTCCCAGTCTGTACAAATTTTTATTTACTTGACAGTGCTATAAATCCTTTTTCAAGGAAATAGAAGTTATTTTTAGATTTTCAACGTTTGAAACAGCCACATAATATATTGCACCATTTCTTTTACTCATAGCCTGCATATTGTAATCATTGCATTTCCCAGTCTGTACAAATTTTTATTTACTTGACAGTGCCATAAATCCTTTTTCAAGGAAATAGAAGTTATTTTTAGATTTTCAACGTTTGAAACAGCCACAAATTATATTGCACCATTTCTTTTACTCATAGCCTGCATATTGTAATCAATGCATTTCCCAGTCTGTACAAATTTTTATTTACTTGACAGTGCCATAAATCCTTTTTCAAGGAAATAGAAGTTATTTTTAGATTTTCAACGTTTGAAACAGCCACATAATATATTGCACCATTTCTTTTACTCATAGCCTGCATATTGTAATCAATGCATTTCCCAGTGCAATTTTTAGATTTTCAACGTGCATGTAATTATTGTTGCACCGTTTCTTTTACTCATAGTCTGCGTATTGTAATCAATGACTTTCCCAGTCTGTACAAATTTTTATTTACTTGCCAGTGCCGTAAATCCTTTATCAAGAAAAAAGAAGTTATTTTTAGATTTTCAACGTTTGAAACAGCCTCATAGTGTTATTATTATTGTTATATAGACTCATTCCTTGAAAAAAAGAACAATAAAAACTTTTAAAAAATTTTATTTTCTGAATAATAAATATAACTACTAATTTTATATAAACATTAATATTTATACAACTATTCATAATATTATATTTGTGTTCAAAAACATTTTTTAATTAACCAATATTTTCCATTTTTAAATTTAAAATAAATTATAGGTAATCAAATTGTTATTACTGTATAGAATGATAGAAGTGAACTGTCATTCCGTAATTTTATTCTGTTTATTCCAACTCTGAGATGGAACAAAAAGAATACGTTCGGAATATACGGAATAAATAAAAAAATACAGAACAGAATATTTGGAATATTCCGAATGAATAAAAAAACGCTTTTTGACATATTCTGATTATTCCGAATATTCGGAATGAATAAACGAAAACAACCAATATATTGCACCATTTCTTTTACTCATAGTCTGCGTATTGTAATCAATGATTTTCCCAGTGTGTAAAATTTTTACTTAATTAACAGTGATGTTAATGTTAATGAAAGACTTAAATGTCATAAAAAAAACTGTTCGTGACAATCTTACATTTTGTTTTCTTTGAAATAGCTCTGTTGAGCTTGGCAAAATTTTTGAAAGACCTCCTACACGAAATAAAACTTTTTCTACAACTTAACCACAACTATCACCCTATAAAAATAGTATCTACCGTATAAACAAAGCACCCTACTCTATAAATTGAATATTAAAACATAAAATTTTGACCGCATAAACACACACAAATAACACATTGGAATAAAAACCGGAATAGGCAATGAAGTTTCAAAAACTCATTTTACAAATTGAATAAAAAAATAAGTTTGGTGAAAATGGAATATATATATTTTTTTTTTGTGTGTGGTGATTGGTGACTTTATTCTATTCCCTGGGGAACAATAGTAATAAGCTTTTTGAAATAACATTATATACCAGAATATTTGAACATGATTTTCTTCATTTGAATTGGAATTGGACATATCTGCAGAGAATTTTTCTATTTTTCAATTTTTTTATTATTTTTGTTTTTTTTTTTTTATTTATTTATCCTGTACTACACTTTATCTATCCATGTATGTATTTATTTTTAGTAACTCTGATAACAAATTTTTCATATTCGAATCAGAATTTTCATATCTGTGTTTTAAGCGAAAAGAGAAATGTACCGCATGTGGTTGATTTAATTCATAAATTTTTAATTTTTTTTTTTTTTGTTTATTTGAATTTCGTCTCGTTTTTTATAGCTATTCTTCTTTTTAAACTCTTTGATCCATTTTGTATTTTTTGTGTTCTTCTGTTCCAAAACAAAAGTGATTTCAGTTGTAATGTATACATAGTCAAGTTCCTGGCAGAAATTTTAAATACTTTTATCAGTTTACATATGAGATTTTTTGTTTTTTTTTTTAGAACAAAAGGACTTTAAATAATCCTTATATTTTATTTGTACTCTATGAGCCGAATGATAAATGTAAACCAGAGATGAAAGGAACTTAGCTGTATAATAAACTTGAATGAAAAGGATATGTGCATGGAATTTTTAAAGAGGAAAGAAGAAAATCGTTTTGGGGAACTCGGTTAATATATAGGTATAATATTATCAGGGTTGCGTTAAGGTTATAATCCTAAGGGAAGGCGATAACATAAAACTGGTTATTGGGAATTTTTTTGGTTATATTTTTTTTTTGTTTGTATACAATATTTTCAGAGTTAGTTTATATTGGGAATTTTAAAAGAAAGTGAATGAATATAAATGTCCAGCCTAATTTCATTTTACAAAAAATATTTATGTGTCAAAAATTTGAAGAATTATATGGACTTGATTTGAGTAAGAAAATCTTAATTTAAAAAAATTCTAAATAATGATGACTTATCCGATGTGAAGTAGGAAATCAGTTAAAGAAATCTATTAATAATTATTTATACGTTTTGGCTGCATTCTGGCCGTGCCAGCGAGCTTACTATCAACTAAAAAAGAAACACTATAAAATTAACTTCGATTAAATATATATATTATTTAACAAATTTTCTCCAGTTGGCAACACACCAATTATTGAAAGATCCTGCGTTCACTTAATCTTTCCTTGATCTATACTTCGTTTTGAACTTCTTCCATATTTGAATTGACCACCTTTTACAACATTTTCGTTCATAGGTTTAATATGACCTAAACAACGTTTTAATGTAATCTGATAATTAAGTCAATATCGTCAGAGAACTCGTACACTACAGGGTGTTTTTAATACGAACATGTTTTACCTATTATTCGGAACATTTTTCTATGGAAAACTTTAAAACTGTTTTAGTTTTTTCTCTGTAAATAAGTACGAGTTTAATAGAATCAGTGTCTTAAAACTTAAATTTTAATTTCTTTCGAATTTATTATTCGGATTTTTTCGTTTTTAGTCGCACAAAAATTTTGAATCGCAAAGCCTGATAAATGAAATATGTTGTTTATCGAATTGCAACAAAATATAAAATTATTAGCGAAGTGGAACTTGACAATAATTAAATTATAAAAATTTTGTGTTATACTATGTTTGCATTTACCGAGTTAACTTGGTTGAGCCCCTAACTTTTATAGTAAGAACATCCCGATTGTGGAACCGCGTCCCAATCGAAGCATTCCCAATGAGAGAAGGATTTTTTATTTATGACTTACAGAGGTTTAAGACGAATATTAACAACATTGTTCGCTCTTTCCCACAAAACTTTTCTTCTTCCTTTTTCTTTCCTTTCCTCTAACTATCCTTTCCTTTTTCAAATAGTCAACGGTACGCAAGTACTTAAAGGTTCAAAACCTAAGTTTTGGCTATAATATAAAAAAAAAAAAAAAAAAAAAAAAAACTATAGTATAAACATAGTTTTAGTGCGATTTATTTTTTTTTCATATAAAACTAATCATACTTGTAACTATAGTTGAAGATAAATCACACTTAAATTATGTTAAATTCACGTTCACAACCCTGCTTTTATGTTATATCGTAATTTTTATCGTATTTTTTTATTTTTGTACAACCTGACAATCCTTGACTTTCGAAACGTCTAAAACGACTAAAACGTCAATGTTTTGTGTTTACATTCGTCAAATCAAAATTGTAACACAATGTGTTGAGTTTATAAACGCCTAAATTATGTCTTCGCGACGCCTCGAATGTGCAAAGATCGAAAATTTCTGGTATCGAGAATTTCTGAAAGACACTTGCTTGACGTTGATAATAATTTGGAAAATTTAAATGTGGCAGGAAATAATCAATTAAGTGAGTTTTTTTATTTGTTTTAATAAATAAAAAATATAAATAAAATAAAAAATGTTTTTGTTTTCGTAACAGACATTTTTAATAGGGAAAAGAAATAAACACAAGAAAGAAATCTCGCTAAATTCATTCTTAAATTTTCATTTTTAAATGCAAAACAATATAATATTAATATAAAATATAACAATAAAAATATAATATTAATTAATATGTTTCGTATATTATTATTCATTTTTCCGTCTAATGACATTCAAAAAACAAATGATCGTAAAATAGCAAGAAATGTTTATTAACGTCAAATAATACATTGTATAGACATTACAAATCAAACACACGATTTTGATATTAGTGCCCGTCACGCAATTTCGTAAATTTACGATGCGTATTATTTTGGTTCTTTTATAACGCTAGTTTGCTACACTTCATACTAAAAACCAAAAAAGTTTGCTACACTTTCATACAAAAGCTTTATAAACGAACGGATGATAAAATACGAAATCGTAAATTTACGAAAGAAAAATAAGAAGCCTCTGAGCTATTTAATTTTCATTTCGTATCTTCGTATCTTCGAATTGTTGACAGTTAATGTCAAATATAAATAATAAACAAAAACAAATGCAAATTATCAACAAAATATTAATCAAATTAATTTTTTCTTAACAAACTTAAACATGCAAAATTAAAAATAAAAATAAATTTAAATTTAAATGTGTAAGTGAACTTTTTATAAAAAAGAAAAATAAAAATAAATTAAAATAAACATTTGAATTTACTTTTGAAATGTTTTCTAGAAGCATGGATTCAGCTGTTATTACGAATTTACGAAATGAAAAATACAAAATTTACAAATTTACTCTTCACGCAAAATTGACATGTAAATTTACGAAGTACGAAGATACGAAATGCGTGACGAGCGCTATTGTGATAATAAAAGTTTAACAAGCCGTCTCACAATCGTATTTTTTGACGTTTCGAAAGTCACGGAATGATATTTTTGAAGTTTCAAACAAGTCAAAATGTAAACAAAATTAAAGTATACCTAGACGAACACATTCAACAAGATATATTTCAGACAATTAATAGTAAAAATAATTAATATAATAAATATTATTTGTTAGTAAATTTGTGTAATTGAAAAAAAAACCAATAATCACCAAAAACTAAAATATACGAAAGAAATATAATATATACATTACATATATATTTGCCTAACTAAAAACAAGACATAAATTGTACAAATTAATATAATGTTGATTTAATTTATTTTTAATATTTTTTTTTTTATTTTTAATAGCATCCTTTTGCCTTACTTACAAAATCTACTAATATTTTTTTTACAATTTTTTTGAAAAGTATAGTTTGCTCCATTATTTATTTTTTATTTTGATAAACAATCAAAACGTAAAACTTAACTATAGTTTGTATAATGCGAACACTTTTTTTCAACCATAGTTAACAAACGTAATTTAAACACAATGCGAACATGCTATTACAAAAGTGGATTTTACTTCTCTATTACTGAATGCACAGTGACATTTATTAACAAGATATAATATACTTTTGGCATTACAAAAGATAATGTTGATTTAAATTTTTATCACTCATAATTTGAGAAATATTGAAAAAAAAAATAAAAACTATAATCGAAATGAACTGTGGTACATTATTAATTAGGCCTTGTCATAGAGTACTATTGAAAATTTTTCAAGTAACAATAATTCGCCACTGATGAATCCTTATACAAAATGTTATACCCAATATACCTATCTATATTCATGAATCATGTTCCTTATATCATCGCATATTCCAAAATACCTGATTCTTATTAACTAACTAAAGGATATTTTTTTATTTTTCATTTTGTTTTGGCCATAAAGAAATTTGGAAATAGATATTTGTTCGTATTATTTATATAAAAGATCATTGTATTTTTTTGCTTTCTTTATTATTTAATTTGTGTAATAGCTCAGGTGACAAATTTAATCAAAAGCTTATAAATACTTAATAAACTATTTTTGTGTATATATAATAAAATATACTTACATATAAATATTCCAAATTTTTATTCTAAAAATTTTTAAATTCCTTTAAACAAAACAAAAAAAAAAAAAATTAAAAAAAAATAAAAAAAAAAGGACCTTAAACACATAACAAGAAATTTTGGATTATTTTTTTGGAAAACCTTTTCAATATGACACATGGAAAGAACATAAATTTTACTATTTTCAATTAAAGTAATTAAATTGTTTTTCTTGAGTAGGTATGTAAAGGATTTAATATTGACAATTTAAAATTTGGTTTTTGTTAAATGTCAGTTAGAATATTTAAGAGTAAAATTGCTCTATTATCCTTAAAATGATATTTGCACAATATACAATATACTGTTGTAAATGAATTGGTAAACTATGTGTAATTAATATTAAAGGTGACATTTCTCAAAATAAATTTTATTTCTTGTTCAATACATAATATTATATTGTTATTCTGAATTTAAAATATTATACAAATTTTATTTATTATTTTAATCAAAATAAAATATATTGTATGTACATGTATCTACACATGTATGTACATAGTATAAAAGATAAATAAATTAGATTTAAAGAAAATCAATAAATATTCAAAAAATTTAAATTTTTGTAGAACATACGAGACTATTATATTAGATACTATACTTATTTTAGAAGAGAGTACATATTATATAGATAACTTTTTTAGAATATACCAAAGAATAAAAATAAATAAAATAAAAGTAAATAATCAGCGAAGAATTATAGCAAAAAAATTACTACTCGTAAAACGTATCCATCTTTTGTATGATAAATGTAAAGTAAAATTTGAATAAGAAATTTATCATAATCACAATCACATGAAACTTACTACCTTTACAGAAGATACTGCTTGTGTTATATTAGTTGAATGTAACATTCAAATAAATCATTGAGCAAACTGCAATAAGAATTGAATAGGATTTATGATTGGAAAAAGAAATGGTACATAAATATATAAATGAGACCCAGTCAATGCATGATATATCGATAACACAAAGCTAAAATAATAGACGAAAACCAGAATTTTAAATGATAACACGTTTACCATCTTGCTATTACTCTGAAATGGAGTGGGTGTGTGAAAATAAAGCGAATACAAATGAAATTAAATATAGAGAGGTGCACTGGTTGTTGAATACGATATCAAAAATATTACTTGGGAAAAAATATATTGATATGGACATATGTCATCCAACTGCAGGGCTGTAGAAAAACAAAAAGAACAACCAAATAATTAATAAATTTTAGAATCAAGTGCTTACAAAAGTTGTGAATACACCATTTTACTGTACAGGAGGTGTTAATGCCACTTTTGTACTTCCTGGTGAGCGTCTCATTGGTTTGAATTAATCTCTATCTTGGTCTGCATGTGTATCTGTACTTTGAATTGTTTGATAGTTAATTTGTTACATTGTTAAACTGATGTTAAATATTACTGTGATATAATGAACTATATATTTAAAACTATAAATAAACTGATTAAATGTTAAACTGATGTTTATATTGTTGAATTGTTTAATTTTTTCTGTTTTAGATTATTTGTTATATTCCCTAGATATTTAGTGTTATATTTTGTAAATTTTTAAATATTATTTCCTTTATCTTTATATTATAAAGGCTCACATTCCGAAAGGGAAAAGTGCATGTAGTTGGCCTGCAGATTAATATGTAGGTTCACTGTTAAATAAAGAAATAAATAAGTTAATAGTGTTGTTGTATATATTATATAGTAATGTATAGTATCAATGACCATCAAATACAGAACCCCTTTGATACACAAATAAATGTAATTCAAATTTATACTATTAAAGAACTTAAAATTAGTTATTAATTACCTAATATTATATAATATATTGGACACTATTCGAAATGACGAAAGACGAATGTTTCATATAAAAAATATAAAAATTTACATAACAATGAAAATTGACGAAATGGAATATTTTAGTACATCGACATATTAAAGAATCTGTATCTATTTTATTTAATGCAAGACATTTTTTAAAATCTAGTTAAAATTATTGTTAGTATTAAGTACATATTTTTTTATTGGATCTTTTATCTTGCAGGAAAAGAATAAATTTATCTATCTCCTTATAATACGAATACATGTACATGTTTTATTTTATTCTATCAGTTTTTTATTAGATATTGTTGAATCTTGTTATTCTTAAATGGCTTATAAAAGTACATAATTTTATTTTAAATAAAATAGTCAAACATAACTTAGAAAAAAAATAAAAATATCATTTTGAACTTCTGGTATTCTTGATTATCACTAGTTGCATTACAATTTGTTTGAGGTATTAAATTAATTCAAGATAGTTTTTCAATTTTTTCTGCCAATACGAAATAGATTCAATTTATATGAAAATTTCAAAACTCTACAGAACTATACTAGACCTATGTTCATATACTAAACTGGAAATTGTAATTAAAAATAGCAAAAAATGACAAGAAGGACATTAAAAACAAAACAGATATGGTTAATAATAAGATAAAAAACAGTAATATATAGTAAAAATTAAAAAACAGTCAGACTTTTCCAGTCATGAAAAATAATACGAAATGTTTGACAAGATTTTTAAGTTGAAGTAGAAAATATTTGTATCTTTTAAACTCTTGTGTTTACTCAAACCAACTCAGACTAACCTATTATATCCTATATATTTTACTAATCATACCACTTATGCTAAAATTCTGCGAAAACAAAATTAGTGTGTATTACATTATTTTGCAATAGTTAAGAACAAAACCGAAAGGACAATAATACCTAAAAAAAGAATTTTCCGGGTAATTCCAAGCTAAAAGGAATCAACGATACCCAGAACAAAACACAAAAAGCAAAATTGAAAATAATACCGAACTTTGTAGTTAATCAATCTAAGGCAATCTTCTCTGTAGAAGAAATGGGCCTCTTAAATAAAGGTTTAAACTACGCTATAAAAAGTAGAGTTCCCCGAGAAGAGATAATTGTAGACATAGTTCAAAAACCTAAGAAGGGAAATCAGCACAAGAGCTATAAAAAATACAGCTGAACTGATCGAGACAATAAAGGATACCGAAATAGAGGAAAGTGAAGAGCTAGTGTCATTTGATGTCAAATAGCTTTTCCCTAGTATACCAGTTAAAGAAGCAATTATAAAACTAAGGAATGGCTCAACAAAATAGATGATTCGAGGGAATTGAAACAAAAAACCAAATGCTACATAAAATTGGCAGCCCTTTGTATGAATGAAAACTATTTCATGTTTAGAGGGAAGTATTACAAAACCACAAAAGGCATAGCTATGGGAAATCCACTATCCCCTATATTGAACGAAATCTTCATGAATTTTATAGAAGAAGGAATTATGCCCAATATCTGGATGCGATATGTAGATGATATTATCGCAGTAGCGGAAAAAACCAAAATGGAAAGTTTACTTGTTAAACTCAATAACATCCATAACAAAATAACTTTCACAATGGATCATGAAAAAAATGGTGAAATCCCGTTCCTAGAAATGAAATTAATTAGAAGAGAAGGAGCAATAAATTTTGATATCTATAGGAAAATTACGACAACTAAAAGAACTATCACTTCCGATTCAAACCACCCCCATGGACATAAGATGGCAGCATATCATACAATGATTAACAGACTAATGACCACACCTTTGTCAGAAGAAAACTTCAAAAAGGAAAAATTATATATTGAGGACACAGCAGAAGTAAATGGATTTGTGAAAGAAAATATTGAGAAAATAATAAAGAAGAAGATCCATAGAACTGAAATGGAAAATCTGTCAACTTTATTCGAACAAAAAAAAATATGGAAGCCAAAACGAATTTGTGTAACACATTCCGCATACACAAAAAAATTTAACAATATATTTAAGAAATACAAGTTAAATGTAGTCACTACTAACAGAAATCTCAAATTATGTAATCTGTTAGAATCTGCTAAAGATAAGAAGAGCATAGAAGAAGTAAATGGTATAAAAAAAATATCATGCCAAGATTGCACAAAAACTTACATAGGACAATCCAAGAGGTTAATTACAGTAAGATTCCAGGAATATATGAGGGAAGCACAATTGGCGAGGAAAAGAAACTACACGAATTTTAGGTTAGCTGTAGCTCAGCATATAGTTGAAGAGCAACATCATATAAATAAGAATAGTTTAAAATTAATAAAAGAGGTCAATAAAAATAATATATTAGATATGTATGAAAGTCTAGCGATATCTAGAGAACCCGTTAACAACAGATTTAATAATGATATAGGTAGTGGATTCTCACCATTATTCAAATTACTTTAAAATTAAAAATCAGGTTCAGGTAGAATTAAGATCATAAATACTAGCATAAGGGTTATTACGTAATTAATTATAGAGTAGTTTAAATTTATTAAATAACTAGCTTTGTAACCCGTCATAAATGACGGAAGCAAAATAAATCCTAGTTTCTTTTTTTCTTTCATTAGATTCTTTATTCCGAAATTACAATACTTATGTTTATATCACTTTTTATTTATTTTTATTTATGTTTATATTGGCCTAACACTAATCTTTTTTTTTTATATAACAGAAAAAGAAGTACCATACCAACAAATTTGTATAAAATGTTTGTATTTTTGTATGGTATACTCGTACTCGCTTCCATTTAGTTATAATTCGTTAGTTGGGTTCCATTTAGTATAAATTATACCGTATTAGCATTATTGTGGCCTCTGGGAGAGCAAATTTAAAAATGGGATCTTATTTTCATATAAATTTTGTCTTTTGTATAATGTATAGGGATCTTATTTTGCTATATGAATAAACTGTTATTATGGTATTGTGTTATTTTTATTCATAATTTATATATTCAAAATTTTGTATCTAAATTGGTAAAATTTACAAAAAATACAAAAAACATTTTCATCAATAATTTTCAATTTAAAAAAAAACAATGTTTTATTATCCGACGTAGAAGTAAAGTTAATTATCCTACTCTACTTCTATCAAGTTCTATTGATTGAACAGTGAACCTGAACAGTAAAGTGAAAAGTGAACACTTAACACTGAAAATAAAATAATATTTTTGGAATGGAGCATATAGAACATACAGAATACAGATACAGCAAATAATAAAAAAAAAACAAAAAAAAACAAAAAAAAAACAAAAATAATTTTTTTTGAGTGAAGTGCGTTACGCACACAATAATGACAAAAATAAAAGGTATAAGCAATAAAGTAGTATAATGTATAATATTATACAATACAAATATGCTGATACACATGGATATTATTGTGTATAATTTTAAGTAATAAGAATAACCTTTGAGTGAATTATGTTTTTTTTTTTGTGTTAAATACTGTTTGCCTTTTGGTTATTATGCCATATTAAACTTTTGATTAAATTTCTATTAGTCCTTATTATTATAAATCAAAAAGATTGTTTGTTTTATTTATATTATTATTATTATTATTATTTTTCCTTATTATTTGCGAAGAAGACTAACATTAAATTAAAAAAATATAGTTCATGCAATTAATTTTTCCTGCAAAGGTTCAGCATGGTAGACAGGGGTTAAAAAAAAGCACCAAAGCAATTTGTATATATATATGCATTTGTATGCATATGCAATTTGTATATGTGTTGGAGCGTTCCGTCGAACTTACAAACATCCAGATAAATGCAGAATAATATATATATAATAATTATACAAAAAAACATTGTAGATATTGTACAATAGGTAGCACTATTAAGAAATTACTATTGTTAACAAAAACAACATATTATTAAGGGTTCAAATTATATATATATATATATGTAAGTATTAGTGTAAATATTAATTAGTCGCAAGCACTGATGAAGGAAGTAAGTTGCTCTCGAAATATCGATATTTGCAAAATAAATACGAACCTGTGACTTAATAATCGAACCTGTAATAAATGTTTAATATTACAAGTAAAGAAATATCAACAAAAATAAAGAAAATAGAAAATAGAGCTAGACATAAAGAGTTTCTGGAAAGTTATCCCAAAGAAAAAAATAACGGTAAACAAGAAGAAAATCTGCAATTTAACCTATAATAATTTTTATCAAAATAATCGTTGCTAGTTCTAACTCATCGCCAATTTGATATCATGGTATACCAGTTGGTACACATTTCTTTACTAATCACATATAAAAAATTTTAAGTAAATTATATATTTTATAAAGCAAAAGAAACAATTAAATTTCAATATTTATATTTTTATTCTTTGAATAAACAAAATACATATTAAGTAGATTTCAAGGATCCACTTAAGATTCTACTATTATGCTATACATAATACATATATATTATATATATAGATACAGAATACACAGAATTGTTATATTTACTAAACATTTAGGCCAAATTTAAAATCCTTATATATATCTATCTATATATATTATATACATATCTAGAAATACATAAATATTCTTAATCGAAAACAAAAAAAAAAAATAAAAATTAAAATAAAAATTTATAAAAGAGGCCATCCATAATAATGGTTAAAACTGAAACCGAACAGCAACTTTTGTATTCAATAATCATAAAATTTACTTTCTCTCTTTCATTCTGATTTTTCTATAAAAAAAAAAAAATAAAAATAAAAAAATTCTATTCAAGTGATTTTTATATTCACTTTGTTATTTTTCTATATATGTAAATTATACATTATATAACACAATAAAATACCATTAAACGCCATTCAAAAGAATATAAATGCATTTGTAAGGACAATCAACATTTAAAAAAAATAAAAAAATAAATAAACAAAAATATAAAAATAAAAACAATAAAAGCCCAAAGAGAATATCCTTAAGCATTTCATTTTTTCCCGTTTTTGAAACGGTAAATAATAAATGATTCAAAATAAGAACATATTTTCCCCCACTATACAAATTAAAAAAAAAAAAAAAAAAAAAAAAATGAATTTGTACCGATCAGCAACCAACCATCTGCTACCCAACATTATTATATGCCTGTTGTTACATAAACTAAAACGAAACTAAACGACGAAACAATGGAATTCTTAAACGAATATAAAAAAAAAAAAATTTAATCTCATTATCACTAACTGACACACACACGCATACATTTTCACAATAATAATATATATTAATATAGGATGATACCTAGTATTTAATTTAAAAATCATTCTGTTCCGTTATTTTATGCTTTGTTACAACCAACACAAATAAAATTTTATATCCCTTAATTTTTTTATATATATATATATATATATGTATAAGAAAACATAAAGTAAGTTCTAAAATTGTTTACTTAAACAAATAAAATTATTGAAAAGATAGAAAAGTAACCGATGCCACTTCTTTAATTACATTGTATGTACTTCTTTTAACTGTTACATTTAATAATACATTCAATGAAAGTAGTTACACATAGTTAAAACCAACCACCTACTCTGATGGTAGGTAGGTATCCTTATGATAGGCGATCTAATGATTTTTTTGGATGAAAAATAATAGAATCTATTCTTACATTTTTATTTTAGAAATTTATTAATAAATTCTGAATCGCATTATAATACGTTCGAACTGACAGAATTAGGGAAGAATTTGAAGAAGAGTATGTATACTGGATTTGGGATCTATGCTTGGAATTTAAAGAAGAGCATGTATGCTTACGAAACATGGAAAGTCCAAGCGTACATCAATAGATATCACCGTCGCATCCTAAACATTCATTGACCACAAACCATTTCCAACAGAAAGCTAAAAACGCTAAAAACGAAACAAACACAAATGGACGTGGAAATGGCGTTGGATCGGGCATACTTTGAAGAAACCTAACAACAACATCGCAAAGCAATATTTCGAATGGAATTCTCAGGGTACACGTCGCGCCGGAAGGTCAAGAAAAACGTCTTAGCCGAAGCAAGTACCCAGCAAAAAACGAGGCCACGATTGAAGAGGTTAGCCGCAGATAGAAGTCGATGAAATGAATTCATTTCCGCCCTATGCCCCACGGATGGGGTTGCAGGACAATGATGATGATGATGATGTATACTTATTTTAGAATGTATGCGCTTGGAATTTAAAGAAGAGGATGTATGCATGTATGCTGGAAAATGTTCATTACATAATACAATTAGTTCGGCTAATTGAGAAATTATGGCAAGTTATACCAAAACACTTCACTCAAAGTCAGAAGCATTTATTTAGAATATAAAAAAATAAATAAACGTAG
The DNA here is from genome assembly GCA_963942445.1 of Argyra leucocephala. Taxonomy (NCBI): domain Eukaryota; kingdom Metazoa; phylum Arthropoda; class Insecta; order Diptera; family Dolichopodidae; genus Argyra; species Argyra leucocephala. The sequence continues at coordinate 147,083,633 of OZ012679.1, forward strand.
TCATGCTTTGCATGTTTTGCTTGCTTGCTTAAATTGCTTTGAAAGAATATTGTCAATCAAATTTCAGCCACGATTTTCTGTCAATAGAAAATGTCAATAGATGAAATTGTAATAATTGCCATTTGTTTTGTTCAGTAAACTGTTGTAGAATGTTCTAGAACGATCTAGAGTAAACCAGAACACTTTTTGTGTTCAGTATAGTTGCCGTTAATTGAACATTTTTTTTCAAAAATGTTCTGATCGGTTGTTCCATTAGATTGTGCAAAACAGTTCTAAATTAATCTTTGTTATTCCGAATTTTTATGAGAATATAACTTTTTTTACGTTTGTTTTTTCTTTAAATTTTGACGGTTAAACTTTAAGAGCAAACAAAAATTAGAACAAAAAAATTAAAAAAGATCGAAAAAAGTGTTAAGTAAATTTTTCTGTTCTAAGTGGCTTTCAAATGTTTGACAGTTAATTGTCCAAAACTGTTCTGTCCGATTCTGTTCCAGATCTATTGAACAAACTTATTATTTAGTAAAGATGACAGTTGAACTTTTTGTCGTACTGTTATTTGAATAAAAATGAAAACAATTAAATACGAATTGAACAGTCTGATAAAAAGCAAGCAATTTATCGTTTCCCAAAACAAACAAAACACAACGTCTTTGATAGATCCGGGTATCTAATAAAATTAGATAGGAATAGAGAACAGAGTGCAATTTTCAACATACAATTATTCTCTATAATACAAAGACGACCAAAACTAAAATGGGCTGATAATGTGTCGAACTAGATATTGGAATCTTGGAAGTCTGAAAACGAAAAGCAGAAGAATGCCAAAGTTCGCAACGAGTAAAGTTGAACTAAGAAATAAATAAGTAACGAACATGTGTGTTACTGTCAGTAATAAGAACAATTTCAAAAATAAAACAATTTTCAAACATACTGTATTTAAATATTTAAGAACATTATTTTCCTCAGATAACACAGTGACTACAAAATGAAGAATAAAAAAAATGCAAAATAATTCTGACTTCAATTATTTTGCAATTTTTTTATACGCGAAAATAACATAAAATTACGAAAAATAATTTTTTTTGTTCTTTCATACTGCAATAAAATGACTTTCTATCTTTAACATAAAATTTTGTTTTTTATTTTTGTTTGTTAAGGGAAATTTTTTTTTTTAAAGATAACAATAAGAAATGAAAAACACAAAAATACATGTAAACTAAAATCATTAAAAAAAAAATTCAGAGTATCCAAGATAAAGAAAAATGTAAAAAAAAAAAACAATAATAAAGGACTAAAAGGAAAATAATAATAAAAAATTGATTTCATTATACACCTTCTTCCGCTAAAACCAACCGTTATCATAGAGGAAACTACAAAGAGCATAATGCATACAAAATTCAGTTAATGCACAACTAACTACTATCGAAATATAAAAATAAGTAACCAAGATTTTTTTTTGTATTTCAGTTTTCCAAAAAATATTTAATTAAATTTGTACACACAAACATAAAAATATATTTTACAAACAAACACACACACACACACACATTTATACAACGACGTTAGAGAATTCAAAAACGGCAACACAATTAATATTATACCACCTGAATCTTAATCTCAGGCTATATAATAATATTTGTGTAGAAATTTCAACAAGGAATTTTTTAATAATAATTTTTTTTAACGTATTGAAAATAAAAATAACAATAATAATAATAAATGTAATAACAATAATAATAATAATAATAATAATGTAATTTTTTTCCTCATATAATTCTCATACCAAAAGGTATAATATTACTGTGCATATTTTTTATACACATTAATTGTGTACGTATATGTTAAATTTATGTAGCTATACATTATATTATGAAGAGTTGATCCTTCATTTCAATAACACTATCAATATCAATATAATCAACATCAACATCAACATCATCATAATTTTTGGCATTCTTTTTTTAGTTACAGAGAATTTTAATATGAAAACAAATTATTTTCTTTATGCATAGATTTCATGCCCTATATTGGTGGTGACCCAATATACATATAATAACTATAATTGTTGCTTACTTGCACTAATCTAATTGTTAGCCTATAGAATAGATATTTGAATTTATTAAAATGCCTGTAAATGGTCTAAAAAATATTAATAGAAAATTTTATTAAATTTTTTTTGTTATTTATTTTAAATTTCATAATTTTTCAAAACAAATTAATTTTTACAGAAAAAGTTTTTCGGAAAAAACCTCACATAAACTATAAACATTTAATTAGTTTCTTTAATTGGAAAAATTATATATTATAAAAGTTATAGTTATGACCTCATTTTAAAGACGTATAAAATTCATCTGAGTCAAGCAAATCTAAACCAATAATTTACTTTATTTTGCGGAAGAAACAAAGGCAGATATTCTCTGTCTTTGCGAAATTAAATTACAAAAAAAGCATTACCTCCATTTAAAAGGTTACAACATTATACGACAAGATCATTGCAACCAAGGAATAGGGGTTAAACCATTTTTTATAAAAAATAGTATACAGTACAAAACAATTAATAAAAAAATATTTGATACATTTCAGTGCATAGAATTATGCGTTATAAAACTTAATTTAAAAAATCATAGAGAATTATTTTTAATTTCGTTATATGCTTCACACAGGAACCACAATAATTTTTTAGTAGAGTTTCACAAAATATTCGAGATTTTAGATTTGGCAAATATTAATCATTATTATGTTATAGCCGGAGATTTCAACGCAAAACATACATCTTGGCACAACGATAATAATAACACCTATAATTGGCTAGGTGCGAACAAACTACAGTATAAATGTAATTTGTTAACACCAGACTTGCCAACTAGATGTAACTCCTACTTAGATTTAGCCTTAATAGACGTAAGAATAGAGTCTGCACATGACAGACTATTGACATTACCATACGATAGTGATCACAAAGCTATCTATGCCAATTTGTCGGTGCGAAATGAAAATATTGACACCGTAAATCAAACACTATCCATGAAAAAATATTTATTTCATAAAACCAATTCGAATAAATTTAAAGAAAAACTGGATTACAATTTTGATATTGAATACAATACTTCAAATGAACATATAACAAACACAACAAATATTAACATAAACAAAATAGACCTTCACCTTAACAATATAAATAAAATAATAACACGTACTATGGACGAAACAGTACCTTTAGCAAAAGAATCAAATTATATAAACAGATACACTTCCTCCAAACTTAAAAACTTATTAAAACACAAAAGCAAAATACTTAATGATATACACAAAATACATAAAAGAAACTTAATTTTCTCACCTCCACAACTTACCTTACTTAAAAGCCTATTAAAAATACAAATAAATAAATACTGGCACAACAGACTTAAAAACATCAGGCCAAAGGACAATAGAAACATGTTTCCCGAAATAAACAAACTTTTTCGAAAAAAGGGTGAGCGTAACATAAAACACTTATACATTGACCAGAGCGATTTAAATACATTGATAAACAACAACATAGACCATACAAAGCTGGGAAGAACAAATACTAACAAATACATAGTGAACAGAGAAAATGATATTTGCAAAGTATTTGGTACATGTCTTGAGAAAAGCCATAACATCACATTACCAAATGCAGCAACTTTCATAATAACATACGTCAAGAAATACAGCATTTTAGACTTATACACGAAGAATAAAAACGAAATAACACTACGCTATCTACATTTGACACCACAAACACTTCCTCCAATACGTTCAATAATAACAGCTACTTCACAGACTTTAACGAACTATATAGACTTAAAGTTTAAGAACTTAAAAAACAAAACATCATCTGGCGGAGATGGCATACCTAATGTGGTCTTAAAAAATCTATCGGTTAAGGTCATAGAAAAATATGTAATATTATTTAATAATACATTGAACTACTGCTATTTCCCTAAAATATGGAAAATAGATAAAGTTATCATGCTAAAAAAAACCGGGTAAGGACGCTACAAATCCTAACAATTACAGACCAATCAGTCTATTGCCCAATATCAGCAAGGTGTATGAAACTATAATTAATGACAAAATAATAAAGTTAGTAAACGATAGCCAGCTTTTACCTGAAAATCAATTTGTGTTCAGAAATAAGCATAGCACTATACACGCTATAAATAAACTAACCTCCGATGTATGTTGGTAAATAAATAATAAGGAAGGTGTAGGCGCGTGCCTTATAGATTTAGAGAAAGCATTTAATAGTGTTTGGATTAATGGTATAAATTATAAATTTCCAAATAATTTAACAAGATTAATAATGGATATGATATCCGACAATGAATTCAGAATAGCCAATAAGTCAAATATTGAAAACAAATTCGTGATTAAAAATGGTTTGCAACAGGGTACCGTTAACTCACCGATTCTCTTCTCATTGTATTTAACAGAATTGTTGGAACTGCTTGGAAACTTTAAGGGCCCATATTACTCTATAGCATTTGACGACGATCTAATTATTTATGCCGCAGGCAATAGGGTAGCACAAATAACAGCAAACGTTCAGAAACAGTTTAATCTTACTATTGATTATTGCAAGGTATGGTTACTGAAAATTAACGTAGATAAATGTGAAGCAATTCTTTTTCGAAACACTGTTGACAAAACCAACGTAATATCAAAAAATGTTGGAAGAACTTTCAAATAAAAGCTTTGAACGACACCATAATTGACAGAAAAAAGTCAGTCAAATACTTAGGTGCTGTTTTGAATCAACATTTAAATTACATTGATAATGTTAAAAAAAATTTGGAAAAGGGAACTAAAGCATTTATGGCGTCCAAAAAACTTTTCTATAATAAAATTATCAATGGAAGAGTAAAAATTTTAGCATATCAAACTCTCATTAGACCGGTTATTTCATATGGTGGACCCATTTGGTTCAACATAAGCGCAAGTCTAATGGAGAAAATAAGAAAATTTGAACGAAAATGCATAAGAGCCTGCGTAAATCTACACAAGAAACCCGAAACGGACTACAAACATTTTTATTCAAATAAATGTTTGTACCAAAAAGCTAGTATCGTAATCATTTTAATAGATCTCTTACCACAACAGAAAATGGTCTAATATCTTATATATATTACCATAATGAAGAGTACATTAAAAACAGCATGAAAACGGGATTTATAGCACCCGAACATTTTATTTATTTGATGCTAAAGGGTATATTCAAAACCACGAGCATGTCCCTCTATTATATCACTATAATAGACGGGCTACATGCAAGTAAAGCATAGAATATAAGCCGTACATTTTAGAGACAAATTCACTCAAATATGACATGTATATCCCAGATAAGGATAAAAAAATAATAAACACTCATCTCTGGTGGTTAAACCAATAACATAAATATATTATCTAACTTTAGAACAGTCTTAGGGTAAGTTAGGTTTAGCATAGGTTTAGTTAGATTATAGATGTAGCTTAAGTAATTTAGGTTAGTTCTAAGGTTTTTAATAAAATAAATTTAAACAAGTTTTGGTTTTTTTTTTTATGTTTTCCAAAATATAAACAAATTAAAAATATTTCTTACGAAAAATTTGAAAAAAAAAGACTAACCCACAATTATAAGAATGATGTAAACTAAATAAATTTAACGTAGTTTTAAGGTTTAGTTATTGTCAAACTTAGAATAAATATTAGATTTTGTAAGACTTTTTTCTAATTGTAACACAAAAATGAAGTAAAAATAAAAATAAAAAGTTAAAACAAAAAAAAAAAAAAAAATTACTTTATTTTATATAAAAATTTAATACATCCATTTGTAGAGTACAGTCTTTACGAATTAAAAATAAAATATCCAATTTGCCAATAAAATGTATTTTTAAGATTTTGTAAACTAACAAAACAATAGAATTTAAAAACTATTCAAGACATCAAAATTTTTCTATTTACACAAAAATTGCATACTTTTAGGGTCCACATACTATTGGATTACATTTTTTTATGTTATTGAGCTTATGAGCTTTATTAGCCGTTAACCGGAAAATGTAACAGGATGAACCAATTGATAATATTGATAGAATACGGTCTGCGCTCAAGAGATACTCATAATGGTAGTCTGATTATCTAATTCTCTTGCAGTTACACAAGCTGTTATAAACTATACAAATCTAATTTTTGAGTGTAGATGTGAAATTGTAATGTTGAGAAGAACACCAATATATTAAAATTGTACCCAAAATTTTAACTTTATTCTATGCCTCAGTAAAAGAGTTGCAAGACATTGGTGATGTGTATATAATATTATCGGATGAAGTAAAGACAGAATAAAAATTCTGTCTTATTTATTTCAATATAGAAATTATAAAATTTAAAAATGTTAATTATTATTTATTATATTTGCCTTAATTAACTTGCCTTGGACTTTATATGTTTGTTTCAATTTGCTTCAATTCAACAAAATACCCATTTCAATAACCATTTAACCAAAGTATATCCATAAAAAGAGTATGAACTCATGTATGTATTCATTTGTTTGCACACAAATTCATATGCAAATTTGATAAACATTGTCAGAAATAGACGATAATAAGTATTTTACGTGTAAGAAAAAGAAAAAATATAGTAAACAAAAGAGAGTAACAAAAAAAGTTGGCTGAAATTAAATAAATAAAGTTTATAATTTTGAAAAAAAATTTCGACAAAAATTTCGTTGAAATATTTAATACAATATTATTTTCTAAATTGTATCAACTTGGCATAAGATTTTTAGGAGACCTAACTAAAACAGCGTTATCATATTCCTTAAATTCTGTGATTTGTAAATAGATGTTGTCCTCAGTATTATTTTATAATCGTATACCAATATAATAAATATTTAGGTTTACTAATATAATTAATAAAAAATAATAATGTTTGTAACTCCAAATTATTACTGACAAAAATATTAATAATATTTTATATTATTGTAATGTAATTATAATTTAATATTTTTAATAGGTATATACGAAAATAATAATGTCTAAAACGAAAATATTAAAATAATAAAAGATCAGAATTAATCTTCGTATAAGGGAACAAACTAAATTAGAACTAACATTTTTTGCCACCCTGCCTGATATAAATAATGGGAGGAAACGTAAACAAATCCAAAGGAGAATAATGAGAACGCAAAATTATTTTACAGTATAAAGCAAAAGGCAAACATCTGTTTTGTACCTTTTCTCTCTCATAATAAAATTGGTATACGATAAATAAATGTAAATTTTAACTCTTTTAACTAATGATATTTTGCTCGGTTTGATATTTCTTAAAAATTAGGTTTACGTAAAATGGGAGTGTATATTCTTGTTAATATAGATTATAGATAATCTTTGCATTCAACTTAGGTGAAATTTACATATGTGTGTGTACTAATAATGGAATATGGATATTTGATAAAGTTAAAATTTGATTTCTCTTTAAATTCACTATATTTATTCACATTTCTTTGGTGTAAAGAAGCAAAAAAAAAAACAAAAAAGGAATACAAAATAAATGTGTGCCATACAAATCATTATATTTCAATCATTTTCTATTATTATTCAATTTCAATTATTTTCAATCATCATTTTCATTATATTTTTTTTTGTGTTTTTAATTTGGTTTCTTTTATTAATCTCTTTCTTTTATTATAGAAATCTCTTTCTCTGACTAAGTATATGTAAATTTACGTACATGTGTCATATAGGGCTTGCATTTGTTACATACATAATCATATGGCTTAGTTTAATTGAAAATAATGTGCAAACATTATTTATGGAAGAAAACGAAATTTGAACCAATCAAGTATCAGTTATCTATCACTCAGTTAGAAATGACTCTTCTCGAATGTAAAAAAAGTTTAATTTCGAGTTATGCATGTATATATTATACTTTTATATGCCAATTTATGCTTAGGCAGCGTTTACACGTCGGACAAAATCGAATTTTATCGTAGATAAAGTCGGATGAGTGTTTACATTTCAGACTTTTTCTCAGATTTAATCTACGATTTTACGTCAAATATTTTTTGTATTTAACAGGGTTTCTTTTTATAAAGTGCGTAATTTTTTATTGGTGAAAATTTTTTAATACGTAAATTAAAAAATTAAAAGGTATGTAATCAAAAATCTCCAAAAAGTCTTTAAAAATATACCTACATATTTTTATAAAATTTGTTACAGTAATATAAAATATAATTACACATTTGAAGTATGAGCAATAATAACCAAATTGCGGTAGAGTGAATTTGAGTGACATTTGATTATATTTGTTGTTCTTTGAAAATATATTATTTTTCATTAAAAAAATATTTTCACTAAAAAGTCGAAAATAAAGTAAGGAAAAAAAAAATTTTTTTTTTAGAAATATTGGCCTTCAATTTAAGCGTACTAAAACTACAAAAATAAACTTTAGAATCGAAACTTGATATAATGTTTTCATAGCAAGTTATGATTGTAATTACGGAAAAAGCAAATTAGCCGAACTTTTTACCAAATCTCTTAATCTCATCTCAAGACTTCCTAGAATTTCGGCTAATTTGCTTTTTCCGTAATTACAATCATAACTTGCTATGAAAACCTTATATCAAGCTGCAATTCTAAAGTTTATTTTTGTAGTTTTAGTAGGTACGCTTAAATTGAAAGCAAATATTTTTAAAAAAAAAATTTTTTTTTTCCTTATTTTATTTATTTATTTATTTATAAGATCTTTATTATGGGCTTATCAACCACGTGGGTTTTGTCAAGCCCTCATTCTTTAAAGTTTTTTACATAAATATCTTAAGTTTATTTCATTATTATTTTAACATAATGTTGTTTTAAATTTAGATTTTTGATTTACTTTTTTTGTTTCTTTTTTTTGTATTGCAATTTCAAATTCAGTTTTTTTTTTTTCCTCTTTAAGTTTATAATTTTGATTTTAGCCTAGTTTATATTATATTAGAAAAATTAAATTTTTTTTTATTGGTTTTTATTGAATTTTATTATATTTTATTGAAAATGTCAGTTTCTCTAAGGAATGCCATGATATTAGTTGTTGCTTGTATAGTATCCTGTGTGAGTATATCAAGTCCCGTGATTCAAAGCCTGGCTCTTACATCAGCGTATAAAGGGCAAGCCTCAAATATGTGATGTATATTGATTGGGGTATCTGGAACACAGTGACATGTTGGCTGTGCGTTCTGAGGGTCCATCAAAGAGATAGCTGTGGGTGTATCCTATTCGGAGTTTAGTCAGAACAACAGCGATTTTCCTACTGGCCTGGTCTAAACTATTCCATCTGGATACATTTCTTTTAATGTGCCTTAGTTTGTTGGTGAGGGGTTCATTTTCCCAATTTGTGTTGTGTATGTCCCATAAAGTTCGATCACATATCTCTTTATAATCCCTGTAGTACCGGCTTTGTTGTTCGGAAAGTGGCTCTAAAAGTGCTTCCTTTGCCAGTCTGTCTGCTTCTTCATTACCGGTAATATTGGCATGTCCCGGAGTCCATAGAAATGCTATATGATTTTTACATACCTGCAGCTGATCTTGGATTGCAATCACTGTCGGATGTTTTAAGGTAGCAGATGAGAGAAATGATGATGATGGTGATGTTAATTATTATTTTATTTCCGATCGAATAAAGAATTTGTGCAGTACATTTTTTTTAAAAATAACCAAAATTAAATTTTTTCGAAATTATTTAAACCTAAAATTTATCGAATACGTCTTGAAGAATATTAAATTTTATATTAAAATGAGTCTTGTCAGCAAGGAGATATAGATAACAGTCAATTATCATCTTATATGATGATTAAATATGTTATTTGTGGAAAAGTATACCGAACATAATTGAAAGGGTACGATAATAGACACATGGTTCACATCCTACCCAAAAAAGGGTTTTAAATGTATGTACAAAAGGTTGTATATTTATGTGAAATTTAAATAATATAATTAAATTAAATTAAATGATTGACGGGTGCCATAATGATAGTTTTGGATAAATATTGTACTCCTAAAAGCATTCTAGATAACAAAAATATATATATATATATACAATTCACAACAAAAATACACTACAATATTTACTTAAGTCAAATAAATATTACACAAGCCACTAAAATTTTAACAAAAAAAGTGAATTAACCGCCCAAACTAGTTATAATTCATTAATTCGAATATATTAATGTCGTTCATAATTAAATAAAGATCAGATTAAAATAAAACCAAGAATTTTAAAATTGTATATACAGAAAATTTTAATTTCATTAGAAAAAAAATCAAAACAAAAAAAAAAAATAATAGTCTCATTATAGCACTTTTTTAACATTTATCTTTTAAATTTTAATCAAACAAAAATTGTAAAACATGACTAGAAATTTAAATATACATAATAATTAAAATTAAAATCATAATAAAGAATAATTTAAAATACATAATAATAATAATAATATGCTAAGCACACTAAGCGGATTATAGCATATAGAAAAAACCAAAGAGAAACCTAAATTTGTTTGTTGTATTATAATTAAAAATGATTATGTAGGCTAACATATCAGTTCAGACATTAAAATCTGATAGTAGTACAAATTTATTTATAAAATATATCATATATAGTTAATCTGACACTCTATATGAAGTCAGTTTTTAAAAATTGATATTAGATGAGAATAAAAATTTTTTTTTTTGTCAAGATGCCATAAATTGCAGAAAATTTTCAGTGAAATTTTTTTGAATAAATTGAACAGAAATGAACAGAAATGATAATATACTATATTTATCTACTATACACTCTGTATGAGCTTATAAGCTCACTTGAGAGGAACTAATAATAAAATAAAAAAAAATAACTTTGTAAATATTTCTAGAACAACGTCGCGTTTATGATATTTTTTTCATAAATTTAAAATTTTAATTAAATTTAATAAAAATATTAATAAAAATTGTATTCCTCTAAAAAATATTTAAAATAATATGTACTGTCCAATTAGTGTGTTGTTTAGTGGTTTTAAATTTTTTTTTTATAAAATATAACTTTTTTTTATGAAATTTTTTTTTAATGTAAACAAAAAGCCAAACATTTTTTTTAATTTATAAATAAAAACAACGAATGCAGGCAAGACGTCAAGTTATATTGAATTTCACTTTCGATTTAAGAAATTTAATTAAAGTGATTGTAGAAATTCATTATAATTTCAATAATAAAAAATTTAACTATAAGAAATTACGCTCAGTGTTTAAAAAATAACTTGATTGGATTTAAGCAATCCTTAGGTTATATCAAAAGTAGAATCAAGTGTAATCTGGTGATATTAAAATAAACTATTGAATATGTTTAACACTGGAAAAAGTTGGGAGAAATTTATACTTTTATTCCTTTATATTTTTTACACTAAATCATGAAATTCAGTCTTTTTTAGCATATGACATAGTTGGCCTAATAAGACCCTGATAAGCTCTGGATTTTTACTCTACTATTTATGGTTTTATTGTAAATATTAATTTATAACAAGCCATGAAGGATTTTATGCCTTTTTCCACTGCTTTGTCTACGTGGAAAATAAAATTTAGATTTTGATAAAGGTATACGTCTAAGTATTTAACTATTTTTCTTTTATTGATGATTATATTATTTGGAGCCTTAATCTCAAATTCTTTTCAGTGTCTTTTAATATTATTATTTACTTTGTCCACTGTGTATGGAATTCAGTCTTTTTTAGGCTTCTTATACCATTGCATTGTGGCATTTGATGTCAATTTAATAGCGGAATCAGGCGTGAATCTACGTTAATGAGCTGCAGCTTCAGGACCCCGGTAAAAAGGGCCCCGATCGCTTTCAATTTTATATCTAATTTCATTTCTGGAAAATTAAAAAAATTTAAAATAAGAAAAAACAAATTTTTTTTAATTTATTTTCTGTTTGTAAGACGTTTTTTGTTCATATACTGATGTATATATGCTTAGAGTTCCTGTTAGAGTTTCGCCTGAATGAGTTCACGATGGGGCTCACCGCGTAATGGAAACTTTATGAGACTAATTGAACTAATTGCAGAATTTGACTACAAGCACGTTTAAAGGAGATTAACAAATATGCTGATTTTGTATCTTGTGCAGCACATTCTCTAAATTTGGTAGGGATAGAAGCAGTTAGTATAGTAACAACAATTATTGATTATTTTTACCATAATGATATAGATGCAGGACTTATTAACGAACGTACACAATTCAGAGAATATCTTAAAATTACAAATGAAAAAGAAGATCGAACAAAATTTTCCACTATGCGCACCACAATGCTGGAAGAAAGACTTAATTATCTTTCAATTTTGTCAATTGCAAATGACATAAACAAATCAGTGTCTTATGATGAGGCAATAAGAGAATTTGCCAATAAAAAATGCCGGAAACAAAAAATTTAATTAAATTTTTATTGTTTTGTTTATTATTTTTATTTTGTTTTGTTAATACTTTATTGTTATTTTTTATTTTATCAAATGAATTAAAATGAATTTATATTTTTTCCAAATTTTATTTGTATTTACATTTTACATATATTTTGGTTTGGTCGATTTTGGGGCCCACAAATATACTACTTAGCTTCAGGCGCCACAAATGCCTAATCCACCGTTAGCGGAATCGTCTTTATATTGCTGTTCTGATGCTATCTATTTTTATGCTTAATCAAATGATTCTGAATTAGACCATCTTTGTTTTTATTTTCAGATCTCTGTCAGAAAATATAGTCTTTTGTAGCATCGTAGTATAATTAATAAATTCGAAATTTTCGGACAGCCTCAAAAGTAGCTGCTATAAGTTATAGGTTTAATTATACTCCTATAATTAATATAAATTAATATAAAATAAATTATATATTTGAATTTTAGAGTATAAGATTAGTTTGAATTGACAAAGTTAACCAAGAATAATCACTAGTTTTATTATTGATGTTATGTTTCCAGTTAAAACGTGAATGAAAGTGAATATGAAAGCATTTTGTGCCTACACTGAAAAAAAACTGTTCGTAATATTAATTAATATCGTTTATTAAAAATTTGTATTTTGTTATGCCAATGTTTTTTCCATCAATGGTATTAAAAAAATTTCATTAATCAATTTGTATCAATTCATACTTTAAATAGTTCGCTGTGTTAACGAAAAAATTTTCATAAGTATTTTCATTGAATTTTTCATAATAGTAACGAATTTTTTCATTACAATACAATCAATAATGTTTTATTAATTTTTTTTAATAATATTAACGACTGTTATATTATAAAAAAAATACTTTAATGAAATGATTCATAAAACTGATTTATATAAACTTTCGTTAATATAATGAAATGTTTTATTATTTAATGTTAATAAGGAAAAACTACATTCATTTATGACTGAATTCGTTATATTAATAAAATAGTTCATTAAAATATGTATTTTGTTATAACGAATTTGTTAACTTATGTATGAATTCGTTTAATTAATGAAAAAATTCATTAAATTGTTGTTATTCAAAAATTAAATTTCAGTCGTAAAACGTACTAAGAACAAGCTGTTTTTGTGTATTTGTTTCTAAAATTTTTTTTGAAAAAGTTAGTTTTCACGCATTTTGTTGTACTTAAACGTGTTTTAATTTCATTTTTTATTTTTATTACTATTAACAGATTAAGTAAAGTTTAATTTGAAGTATCCATTGGCATGCTGCACAGTTTGCACATTCTTACAAGAATGTTTTTATGAAATCAAAAGTAAAAAGAAATATGCTAAAGTGCAAATTTTTATTCAAGAAATCAAGAGTTAAAAAATATGTAAATTGATTATATATATAGTAGATAGTCAAAGCTTGAAAATACCAATTGTGTAAAAATTTTTTAATATTATTTTTGTTTTTATATTCTTATAATTAAAATATTTCCGTTTTTTTACTTTTGATCTAGTTTTGACGGTCTATAATCGTATATTATATTTAATGAATGGTAATAAATGTGCAAATAAGTAAATGTGATAATTTTATTTATTTTATCCTTTAGGCTCTTCAGCCTAATTTCTAGTATTAATTTAAGTACGCAATTTACATATCGTCATAACTTCTTATAGCGATAATAAAAATTTAAAAAAAATGTTTATTTTATTTCATTTTTGTACTAAGTAGCTATGTGGTGTAAAAAATAGTTTAAGAAACAATAATATGTTATAAATTTTCTTTTAAATCATTTCTTTTTATGCAATATAGCCAGTCATAAATTAAGCTGAATATGAAATTTTTTATGTTAATTTTTTTTAAATTATTTTATACATTTTGCACATTTATAAAAATTGATTAAGCAAATCTTAATTTTCTATAAATAATATAATTTAAAATAATATAAATTCTGTAATAACAAATTAAATTTGAAAATAAAATTTTTTTTTTCAGAAATAATTTGAGCCTGATTTCAGAAAAAAATATATTCATTAGGTATTACTAGATTTTGGATTGCAGCTTAATTAGTAATTGCTTATAATAAATACAACTCAAATCAAGATTCAAAGTATATGCGGTATTTTTATATATTATTGTTCATTATGACAATAAAATAATTTATGGAAAATAATCAATATTTGATGATTCTGTTCATTGAATAATTAGATATTTTCATTGTATTGAAAAATTAGTTTATTAGCTTATTATTATTTTTTATAATATTAATAACTGCATTCAATAAATTATTAAACATTTTAATTAATTAACTATATTATTCGTAAAGTTAATAAACAGTTTCATAGATCTTCAATTTTTATTCATAATATTAACAAATGAAATTTATTAAGCTATAAAAGGTTTTCATTAAAACAATGAATATCTCCATTGATTTATAATTTTACTCATTAATCTGGCAAAGGAATTAATTTATAATTTAATGAAAAATATTCATTAATACAACGAACAAATTATAGATTAATAAAAGTTAGCTTAATGTATTTTTTCGTTGTAATTTTTTCGTTGTCTCAATGAACCTATTCATCGACTGAAAATTAATTAATTTTTCGTTAATATAATGAATTTTATCATTATATTTACCTACAAATTTTTTTCAGTGTAAATTGTGCACTTTGCTAACCTTTTCTCCATTTGGTTGTAATTTACAGAAATTTAAGAAAAAATAAAGTGGTCGAGAGTGTCTGGTAACATTTTCAACAATAATGCACACAAATGTCAAATGTAAGAAAATGGATTGCAATATTTCTGAATTACTATACTGTACAAAGGTGAATATGAAAATTTGCTTTAAAATAACAACATATTCAAATTCATTTACAATTTTAGGAAACAATTAATTAAATTGAAAAATTACAAAAGTCCCAATAAATTTATTTAATTTCAATTTATCATGTACCTCTAGCAATGAAAAACTAAAGTATTTTAAATTTACACATTTGTTCCATATACTTTACAGAAATTAATACATGACAAATAAATACGTAACATATTATCAATTTTAGTAGAATTTAAGCTACAACAAAAAATTTATTTAAAATTAAATAGATAAGAAAAACAATTTTTTTTTTACAATCTGACCAACTATAAAATAAAACCGACAAATTGAAAAAGTTTATAATTTTACACTTTAATTTTTTATACCAGGATAAATTGCATTAAATTCACGATAAAAAAAAAAATAGAGGAAATTATTCAAGATAATATTTTAATTAAAACTTTAAAAAAAATAAATTAAATTATCAGCAAAATAAAAGTATAAAAATTTGTTATTCAAAGTAAACAAAAACAATTTGAATTAAATTGAGAAAAAAATAGAATAAAATTATGCTATTCAAATCAATATTTTAAAGCTTATTTTTATAGTCTGATGATGATTAATTCAAATTTATTCAAAATTCATCAGTTATTTTAAAAAATATAATACCGGTACACGTTGAAGCAGCCAAATATTTAGAAAACAGCTAGGCATAAGGCTATATTGGAAAAAAAAAATAAACAAAATTTTCGTACCAATGAAAGCTCACAAAACATTCACAGAACATGTGATTAAGATTGGTCGAGTTTATATTGGTCGATGGGTTGCACTTCAGAATTATGACAAGAAAAAAAAATAATATTATTTAAAGCGAAAACCCTGCAATACAAAAAATATTTAAGATCACCAGTAAAAGCATTATGATATGTGGTATGTGCAAAATGTCTGATAAAGATAAATCTTACTAAAATGTTGGTCAGAAAAATAATAACTTAAAGAAGCCAAAATTAATTTCCCAAAAACAGGGTAGGGTGCATAACGAATTTTGTTACAAAATCAAATTAATATTTAACTGTTATTTTTTATTATTTCAAATTAAATTTTTAACATAGAAAATAGTATTTAAAAATAATTTGTTTTCGATGTTCATTGCTGCTGTTAATGTTTCCCACCACACAGTCACATGTTCTGTGAATGTTTTGTGGGTTTTCATTGGTCTATATACGACAATTTTTCTATATTATTCATTTCCGTTTAAATCAAAGTACGGCTCATCAAATAATCAATTTATGAAGTTTTATATCGTTCACAATAAAAAGGCATCAACTTTATTCGAAATGATTAGACCTTCTGGATCCAATTAACTTGTAATTTGAATTTTATATTGAAATAAATTCAAATTTTTACGCAAAATACACGAAACAATTCTTCTACTTACAGCTATAAAACCATTCTGTATCACCCAAACTAAATTAGCATTACAATTACAATAGCACAAATGAAATAATGTTGATGAATATTTCATTCAAAAATTGGGCAAGCTATAATCATGGAAACATGATGCAATCTATACAGCAGCATCTCAGTTTTGGGTACAAAGCTTAAACTAAAACAAAAAAATTATTTAACAAAAGTTTCTTACTTTTTGACGTAAAATCCTAATTTTAATTAAAAAGTATAAAAACTCGATTTCGACAAATTTTGGGCTAAAAACACCCATGTTCCGGTCCTTCGCGAAGTTAAAAATATGACCAATCGATAGAGCAGCCTTGATTCAGTAATTAGTATTATGTTTTTTTATTTTAAAATAACGGCTCCTTCCCTTCTTAAAAAGCTGATACGCATGCTCTGGGACACTCGTTATATCTCTATAGTCTAATCGGCAGGCATCAGAAGCATCAGAAACAAAATAATCAAATGATGTGCAAAGCTACATGTTGATTTCAATAATAACGGGTAAATTGTTGCAACAACAACAACAAGACAAAGAAATGTTCGTACAGAAGAAAATATCGGTGATGTAAGAGCTAGTGTTGATGAATATCCAAATTTGTCTATTCTATTCGTCGACGTTCACAACAAGTTGGACTGTGTGCAACCACCACATGGAAATTTTTACGTAAAGATCTTGGTCTACACCCATATAAGATTCAACTGGTTCAAGAACTAAAGCTGTTTTTTTTTTTTATGTTCTTGACAGTAACTTAGGTAGAATTACCTTTTCGTGCTTAATTAAGTACGGTACTGCAATTTTACACTACAATCTACAATATTTCGAGTATTTATTTATCAAATTACTGGCTTATCAACTCATTAAATGTGGAAAACTACTACTATTGTCAGGAGCTAAGCCTTATTAAATAGAATAGCTCCATTTTACTTTAAGTTGTTACCAGATAATACTCTCAATTATTTTTTGTCATTTATTTTATCCCAATGACAAAGGGTACTGGACCAGGTCGAAAAACCGATAAATAATTTTTTTGCTTCATCGGGAATCGAACCTGGGACCTTTCGGTTGAAAGGCAGGCGCTCTACCTACTGCGCCACCCAGCGTATAATTTTTATTGTTACTTTATTGTAATTGTTTGCTGATTGGGCCCTAGAACAGCTTCAAGTTGATCCACTTTTTTATCGAACAATTGTGTTTAGTGATGAAGCTCATTTTTGGTTGAACGACTACGTAAACAAGCAAAATTGCCGTATATGAAGAAGTTCTGCAGGTTTCATTGCATCCTGAAATATGAACCGTATGGTGTGGTTTACACGCTGGAGGTATTATCGGTCCATATTTCTTTAAAAACGTTACAGATCAATGATCAATGATTTTCTGTTTCGAAATTTGAATGGTATCGATCCGGAAGTGTTTTGATTTTAACAAGATGGTGCTACACCTCATACTGCTACGGCAACAATTGATTTATTGAAAGAAAGATTTGGTGATAACATTATTTCGAGATTTGTCCAATTAATTGGCCTCCAAGATCATGTGACACAACAAGATTGGATTATTTTCTTTGGGGTTATGTGAAGTCATTGGTTTATGCTGATAAACCAAGAACAATAGATGCTTTGGAAGTCAACATAACCCGTGTTATTGATGAAATAAAGCCTGAATTACTCGAAAAAATGGCCCAAATTTGGTCTGATCGAATGTGGTTCCTCAGAGCTAGTCGTGGTGGACATATGCCGAAAAAAATGTGTCTTCAATCTTAATTTAAATATGTTTTATTTCAATTTAAAGTTCTATCACTCTAAAAAAAAACACCCGTTACCAGTTATCCTCCACAAATTGTTATAAGTTGAGAGTGAAGTTGAATTTAAACAATCTTCTAGTGTATAAGTTTAAGATTAGTACTTTTGGATGTCGATTAATTTTTCTTCTTTTAGTTGTAATAAAACGTGCCAATACATTTAATTGGAAAATGCTTTTAATTTTATTATATTTCTGTAAAAATATTTTAACTTAAATTATAAACTTGCAGATACAATTTAAAAACGTACACAAAAACAATGTTTTTACAGTCAAAATCAAATTATAAACGTATTAAATAAAAAAAACATCAATAAGCCAAGCAGAATAATAAATGTTAACATATGTTTGTCTAATCGAATAAAAATAATTTTTATATTATGATAATGTGATAATAATGTTATGTACTTTATTTTATTTGTAAACATTTATATTAAAACACAAACAGATTTCCCATCGAATAATAATCAATCAAAAAATTGTTGTATAAAAAGTAAATGATAGGCAAAATGCCTAATTGACATTGTGACAGACTAACGTTAATAAAATTAAAATATGATATAATATATAATATAAATTGTGATAAGAAATAACTTTTTTGTGGATATTAAAACAAGGATAAAAAAACTAACTGAAAACTACTTCACTTATTACTTGTGGAAAATATCATAAGAAAAATATTTGATATCCTAAAATAGTCGACCCCGAAACAGAGAAAAAAATTTTACAGCCAATTTTACATTACAAAAATTTGATCAGTAATTTAAATTATCCCACATTATGACATAACTATTTTTTTTTCTCTAAATTTCATATTATGACCAAAATATTGGACAAATCCTTACAGGATATTGTAAAATTGAGAGACTTATTATTTTACTGTAGTATTTTTCTACATTCAAAATTGACAACACTATGTACAACAAATTATTTATTTTCCTACACCATTTTTCTACACCTTGGCCTCTACCAACAAACTCGGAAGTCGAAAAGGAGATACAAGAACATATGGAAGCTGCTTATCAGATGGAGTTACCAATAAAAAAAATTTATAAAAAGAGGTAAACCAAGTAATAATGAAAGAAATCAACGGGAAAAGGTCAACAGGATATGATTTGATCACCGGAAACATATTACGCCAAATTTCACCACGAGGCCTTATTCAACTGACAAAAATCTTTAATGCGGTCGTAAGGCTAAAATTTTTCCCGAACCAATGGAAGATTTCGCAAATCCTAATGATACTAAAACCAGGCAAAATATCTGAAGAAGTCAAATCCTATCGGCCAATCAGTTTTCTTCCAGTGTTATCTAAAGCGATGGAAAAACTAATCCTACGACGACTTCAACCAATAATTGAGCAAAAAAAATTAATCCCGGCACACCAATTTGGCCTTAGACATAAACATTCCACAGTGAACCAAATACATAGAATTGTAAATAAAATAAATGAAGATTTTGAAAACAAAAATTATTGCTCTGCAGTTTTTCTCGACATAAGCCAGGCATTCGACAAAGTCTGGCACAAAGGAATTAATTATCTACAAATTAAAACAAAATTTGCCATATCACTACTTTGAATTATTGAAAAGCTATCTGAAGAATCGCTATTATTTTGTTAAACAAAATGAATATTTTACCAGCCTCAAAGAAATTCATTCGGGAGTTCCACAAGGTAGCGTTCTAGGTCCAGTGCTTTACTTGCTATACACTGCCGATTTACGACAAACATCAAACACAATCATAGCTACATTTGCCAATGATACAGCCACACTTGCATCTCACAAGGATAAGAATGTGGCTTCTGGGCTGGTGCAAGAGAGCTTAAACAATATCGAATTATGGTAGAACAAATGGGAAATCTAATCACGTTACGTTCACATTAAGGAGGGATACATGTCCTACAGTATTTTTAAATAGTAATGCTGTTCTTCAAACAGAAAGTTTCAAGTATCTCGGAATGCATTTGGATCAAAAACAAAAAATGAAAAGCGAAGAAGAAAAAATGTTACCAATAAATTTTAGCAAAATATCTTAAGTCTATTCTATAAATTCAGAAAAAAAATGTATTATTGAGAAACTAAATATTGATGAAATGAAATATATAAATATTATAAATGATTCTATTAATTTTTTTTTTTTAAATCTGCTGAATTTTCTTGTTTTATCTTGTTTAATAATTCATCCCAAAATATATTTTCAAATGGCGAAAATTACTGACAATGTAATTTTCAATACAACCACATCAGTTCAAATGTAATTTAATAACTAATAAAAAAAATAATATAAATATATAATATACAAAAATATATACCTAGCAACCAATTATTATAATTTAATAAAAAAAAGGCCCACATTCCGAAAGGGAAAAGGACCTATAAAGTTGGCCTACAGATTTAGCTGTAGCATCAACTGTTAAAATAAATAAATAAATACTATTAATCTATATTTAAAAAAAAAAAAATTGAATTTGATTAGATTTATGTATACAATCTTAATGATAAAGGGCTTGATAAAACCCAAGTGGTTGATAATAAATAAATAAATAAATAATATAGTAATTAATTACAATAATTGTATTCGTACTAATTTTTGTAACAATTTTTCTCTAAACCAATATGAAACAATATGAACCACTATATATTCAATTTAGGTTATGATAATTTATGACATCAATATTTTTATGTATCTTTATATATATATATATGTATAATATATATATATATAATATATATATTGAAATGTCTTTTTGATTAGTTTAATCTAGTTAATATTATTAATCGAAAAATTATTAATTTAATCTCTGGTATAACTGATTGGCTTGTGAACTATTTATTATGTTCGAATTATATCGAACTTCAAAATATTTCTAAAAACTCTATACATTTTTAAAATATAAAATTAAGTATATAAAAAGAGATTCATACATATATGCAACATACGATTTATGAATTGTGAATTGCCTATAATATTATGATATTAATACGATTATTGAATTTTTAAGATAAATTTTAGGAATTTCTATTAAACAAAAAAGAATTATTACCAAAATCTATTTATTTATTCGATATAGCAATATTTAAAGAATAAAAACTAGATTTATGTTCAATATTTATTTTTATGTTTTTTGTTTTTGTTTTTTTTTTTGTTGTTCTATTAAACTTGTGAAAACTTGTAAAAATGAATCTTTAAGGACTTCTTTATTAATTTTCTTTTTCTATCTTTGTCTCTCTTATTTAACTGTATTGTAAATAAAATATAAATTGATTTTATCAACAAAAATTCGAAAATCAAACAAGAAAAAAAAACATGATTGATGATAAAATCAATGAATTGTGAACTTTAATATTTCTCTTTATCTAATCTAGATATAATTTTCCTAAATGATTAAGGTATTTAGATAAAAAAAAACACTATCACTCTAACACAATATACACAGAAATATTTACAGGATATATAAAAGTATAAAGAATTATTTTTTAATCCAATAATTGATGTTTAAAAGTTATTTTTTTTTTTAAATTTGATGTCAATCATAATTATTTATAATATAATTATTATTCTAATATCCAGAATTAAATTAATTATTTAAATAAACACATCATATGGAGAGAAAAAATGTTTTTCTAATCGAATTGTAAAATTGTTATTCATAATAATAATTAAATTATACGAACCACAATAACAAATGGTTTCTGGAATATAGTTTATTTACCTGAAATGAAAAAATAATTAAATAATTAAAGTTTTAAAATATATTTGAAAAGTAATTTTAATTAAAAATTTTAGAGTTATCTTCTATTAAATTTACATAATGAAAAAAAAAATAAATACTTTAGGTAAGATTTAGCATTATTTGACAAAACAAAAACAACCCCCTATGAAAATGATATTTTGACCTACATGGTGTAGTGATTGTGGCATTTGTCATTACTAATTAGAAAATTAACGGTTCATATTTCGGCCAAGACATGGATATTTAATCGAGTTTTTGTATTCTCAATAAAAGTAATGAATATTGATTGTCGTACTCAGTAAAAACCTGATGAGTGAAATTAACAAAGTAATTGACTTACCTTATCAAATAGATGTTCTAATAAAATTAACAACATTTATAGAAATAAGAAACATCATCAAGGTATAAATAAATCTCTTGGTTATGATCTCATCATCACATACAAAATTCTACATGTACTAAACCTGGTTGTTGCAATCGTTTGCGAAGGTTCAGATATGCTTCCCGTTTCAATGAAAGCTATCGGAAATAATACTAGTTGTCAAAAACCAGAGCAAACTACATTTTACAGACCAATTAGCCTATTACAAGTACTTTCACAAGTTTTTTAAAAACTGCTAAAGTTCGTTTAATGCCAATTTGAGGAGATTGTAAGCTTTTGCGGAATCATCAATTTGACATTTTCGATAAGGTGAGCGTTCTGATCTTATGTATAAATTGACACAAATTATGCCATGGGATTTTTATGAAATTCTGAAAAGCTACATTGAAAATAGAATGTTTTATTTTAGGCAATTTAAATACACTAGACAAGACTACATAAAATTGAATCTGGCATTCCCCAGATAGTGTGTTAGAGCCTATACTACATCTGATATTTACGGTTGATATTTCAACATTAAAAGTGGTCAAATGTGCAACTTTTGCCGATAACACCGTACCGCTTATATCAGAACGCTCTAAAATAGCATCTTTCAAACTGCAAGAAGCTTTAAAAAATACTCAACCATGGCTATAAAAATTAAACGTTAAAGTAACATTTAATTTGACGAAGATAGCCAATCTGTCTTAAAAACTCTGACTTCCCCAACTTTTAAATCCCAGCTTATCTATAGCCTTATATACAATTGTTGTTTCACTGCGTGTTCTCTTTTCCTATTCTCTCCCTCACACACCCTTCCATCAACAAACATAAGAGCTTTTTTTTTAAATATGAGCTTTGGTGGTTATTAAAACAAAATCAAAAAATTTTTGGTCAACTCCGTTGTTTTTTACTAATTCATACCAAGGAGCAATAAAAAATTTTATTCAAAACACAAAATGATTCTGATTTTGTAGTTGAAGAAATGCATAGAAAAATAAAAAAAAAAACAATTATTTTAATACTATTGGAAAGAAATTTGAAAATTAAATTTTTACGCACACATTCAAACTTCCAAGCTTTCGCTGTCATTACAATAACACAGTGTACATTCGAATGATATTGGAACAACACGCAGTGAAACAACAAGTGTATTTAAGGCCTATAGCTGTAACAGAAGCTTAACAAAGCTAGCGGAATGAAATACAGTTACTCTTATGTGGGCTCCTGGGCATGAAGGAATACAAGGCAATGAAGAAGTAGATGACCTTGCAAAAACAGATACGAAAAGTCAATTCATAGACCAGAACAAAGTAATGCTCTTTCAAACGGCTACTTATAAAGAATTGTTTTCAAGTGGGAAACTACAGAAATCCAAAACCTACAGGATAGTTACCAAAGATAGACGCAGTCTAAATTCTTTTTCAAACTAAGTATCCAAATGCTGAATTAATATGATATGATATAATCAGGGAGACTAGATCCGATGCCAGAATGATGACATGGCTTGTCACAGACCATAGTTCATTCAATAAGCATCTGTTCAAGATTGGTAGATCAATCACAGTAGACAGGTGCAGATTTTGCTTTGAAG
Organism: Argyra leucocephala; assembly: GCA_963942445.1. Taxonomy (NCBI): domain Eukaryota; kingdom Metazoa; phylum Arthropoda; class Insecta; order Diptera; family Dolichopodidae; genus Argyra; species Argyra leucocephala. The sequence continues at coordinate 147,107,827 of OZ012679.1, forward strand.
AAAAGAAATCCTCTTCTCGTATTCTATTTGTTTGCGATAGATGCAAAAGATATAAATATTTCCAGGAATACACATTGCTTGATTCTGCAATTAACATCAGACCAAAAATAGTGTTTATCAAGGACATAGACCTACAATTGTGAGATAAGCGGCGAAATACAATAGATCTGAAGAGGTCGCGATTACATAGAACTCCCCACTAATAAAAAAAAAATAAAAAAAATGAATCATAGTCATCACTTTTACTTTAAAGAATAGGTACCTGTAGGTAGGTAGGTAGGTAAAAGTGACCATTCCAGCTACTTCTGGAAAACCAATTAGCACTTAATTGTGTCTTTTTAATACCACGACTCGAGTTACCTATTTCGTGTTGTCAGTTGTTATAGGTGGTCGTTCTATTATCTTTACTCTCCCCAGGGGCTCAGTACTAGAGCCACCCTGTGAGATTAAGAAAGTTGATCAGATCTCCTATTTTGCTTTCCGCGATAAAACCTATATTGCTGGGGAAACCTTCACCTAAAGTCCGGAGTCTGTGGGGATTGAAAGAAATACCTAGCTTGGCAGCGTGGTTTACTATTGGCCAATGATGTCAATTTAAATAATAAAATCATCCTAAAAAAATTTATGTAAAATTATGTAGAAAAAAGGGTAAGCTGGCGTAAACATATTACCACTACTTTGATATCAAACTTAAAAGTATGCACTGGCTAATGACAAAGAACACAAAGTTATCATTCACAAATAAGATAATAATTTATAAAGCCATAATAAAACCTATTTGGATATATGGAATCCAGCTTTGGGTTTACGCAGCAAAACAACATCAACATCATACAAAGGTTCCAAAGTAAGTCTCAAATAAAATCATTGAGTACGACTTAAACATTGGAAATAGCTAAATATACCAAATATAGCTAATACAGACTACAGCTACAGACTCAAACTGCAAGTTTATTCAAACAATTTAACCGGCAATCTATAATGACAACTGGAGGCAAAAGAAGAAGACTAAAAGAAAGAATTCCTGGTGATAAGATATCAGACAAGAAAAATTACGAGCCAATGATATTGTATTGAATTACGTAATATAAATTACTAGCTAGAAACACCTAATTTAAAATAATAAAATTTAAAACCTAAAAAACAAAATCTGCTTATTTCTTTTAAAATTACTAACAATTTTAGAAAACGGTTATCATTGTTGTATTTTTGAAGGAGTACCTGTTTGGCTTCGGTTATGAATCACTCCAAATTTTGAAAAACGGTAATAGACGATTTTTTTGTATTTTTTAATCAGTATCTGAGTACGAATTTTCAGCTCTGTAACACTTTTGGTTCTTAAAATGTTTGTGATAGGTGCTGGGAGTTGTATGACAACCACTCGAACCCGTCGGAATTTTAAAAACCGGGTAGGCTTATAACCTTCCCCTCTATTCCAGTAATACACTCTGAAAAATTCATCCAAATAGATTCAGTAGTTTTCGAGATTTCATTTTTATATATATATATATTTAAATAAATTTAGGAAATTAATAATAAAAAACTAAAAATTTATCGTAGATCCAACACTTTACAAGAGAAGGATAAATTAAAAAATAGGATAGGATTAAAAAATATATTAAAAAATATACTAAAACTGTACAAGAGAAAGACGAGGTTTATAAACCAAAAACGATATTTTTACTTTCAAGATCTCATAAGCTCAGTTTTCGTACCTGAACTATTTAAAATGGAATTTTTCAAAGTTTCATAAAACAACGATCCTTATCCGGTTAATTTTAGATAAACATTTGAATAAAAAATTTCGAAAACAAATAATTTTCCATTATTTCATTTTCCTCGTATTGCAGTATCACACCTGATGCATATATTTAATGCGATTCTTCGCGTAGGATACTTCCCAAAAGATTGGAAGTTGTCACATATCATAATGATTCCGAAACCGGGAAAAGACAACACCAAATTGGCATCATACAAGCCAATAAGCCTATCACCAATTCTTATTAAACTGTTCGAGAAACTATTGCTATTAAAACTCATGCCCACACTTCTGGAAAAACATCTGATACCACAACACCAATTTAGCTTTAGAGACAAATATAGTACCACGGAGCAAATTCATCGAATAGTAACTTACATAAGGAAAGCATTTGAAGAAAAACAATACTGCTCAGGAGCTTTCATAGACATAGGCCAGGATATGGTTTGACAAGGTATGGCATGAGGGCTTAATTTTTAAGATAAAACTATTTCTACCTACAAATGTTCATCAATTTCTAGAAAACTATTTATCTAGCAGGAAATTAAAAAAAAAGTATAAAAGTTTCACATCACGTACACAAAGTATCCAAGTTGGGTCCAATCTTGTATTTGTTGTATACATCTGACATGCCACTCAGCAATCAAACCTTAACATCTACATTCGCTGATGACACAGCAATACTAATTAACCATTCTAACCCTGAAAAAGCTACTAAATATCTACAAGATCACTTAAAACTGGTTGAAAACTGGCTAGATTACTGGAAGATTAACGTTAACGAATCCAAATGTGTTCAAGTAACATTTACATCAAGAAAAGAAACTTGCCCAATGTTAAAAATCAAGAATCATACTTTCGCTCAGAGCAACGAGGTTAAATACCTAGGAATTCACTTAGATCGCAGATTGACATGGAGTAAACACATCGCAACAAAAGTAACTCAAAGCAAACAATATGCACTGGTTATTTAATAAGTACTCAAAACTAATATTTGAATACAAAGTTCTTCTGTACAAAGCAGTCATTATACCGATATGGACTAATGGAATTCAAATATGGGGTACTGCTTCTCCATCCAATGTAGAAAAAGTACAAAAAATACAATCAAAAGTCTTAAGGAGGATCTCTGGAGCCCCCTGGCTTATTAAAAATAAAAACATCCACAGACGACGAAGCGACGAAGAAATCGTCAGATATAGTCGAAACTATCTACGAAAACTAGAAGATCATCTAAACCATCTAGCAAAAAAACTAACTACAAACAGAGGTCATATAAGACTTAAAAAAAAGGACCCAAAAGATGTAAACAATCTATAATGTTAATTACTTTTATTATTTTTATGTTTTTATATTTTATTTTTAATTTTTGTATAGTTTTTATTTATAGTTATCACTGTTATAAATTAATTTACTTTGTTAAATAGAAAAATCAATGCAATGCCAGGGATTTTCCAATTTTTTAGGCTAAGATTTGATCTAATTATTGTGAGTATCTAGATTAGAAAGATTCATTAAAAACTATACAAAAAAAATTTCATTTTGATTTTCTCTCAACATCCTCACAATAGTCTCTATTGTTTTAACTTAAACAATAAAACTTTAAACTTAACTGTGGACCTATTCAATTTAACCAATAAAATTTTATAAAAAAAATTGCTGACAAATTTCACTTAAGAATGGTAAAATGAAGAATCAAAAAATGTTTTTTTTTTTTTCTAATTAGAATTTTTCCTACAAACCTTTTCTAATTGTACAATAAGACATTTCAATTTATTATTTTCCATTTCTGACCTATATCTCTCTCTATAATATCTATTTATAAGCTCTTACAAATCTCCATATCCATATAATATAGATACTTGAAATTTATATGCCCTCTTCTAACAACAAAAAAAACATCCAAATCAAAAAATATTATAAAATTGGAGAGAACATATTAACTACATAATATTATACTTGAGATGAAAATTTGCGGATGAACTGAGATTACTTAACCACTCTGTAACAAATTATTTCCAAATTATATTATATCAGCATTACATCCTTTTAAAATTAATTTTAACAAAAAAAATATCTACATATACCTACATGTATATATACAGTCAAAAAAAAATATGTATGTATGAAGGTGATGATTATCGTAACTCTTAAAAACCCAAAAAAAAAAAAACAAAAAAGCAAAACAAACAAAAAAAATAGTTCAAAGGAACACATCAAAAGGAAACTGTATCGTATAACTTAAAATAAAATGTTCATTGAAACTGTGATGATGTCTAGTGTGTTGTATCGTATGGTATGCACATTTCTAAATTGCACTTTTCCTCTTCTCACAGCACCACAACAGTAGTAGTTTATGTAGTGTTTTAAAAAGAAACAGCACCAGAAGCAGAAGTAATAGAGCATTTTTTTTTGTACCAAAAAAAAACAAAAAAAAAACAAAAACAAACAAAAAAAGAGAAAACAATTTTGAATTTTTTTTTTCTCTTTTTCACTTCTATTGGATTTCAAATTAAATTCTACAAAAAATTACATCTCCCTATTTTTTTTTTTTGTTTTTGTTATTTTCTCTGTGTTTCAAAGAAAATTATTATCCTTACATCCTTGATGGTTCTCTTCAGGTTGATTTTTATGAAAAACTTAAAAGTTATATAAATATTCTTGAGCAGTATTGTAGAGTAAAAAAAAGGACGTAAAAATTACTATAAAGTGTGAAAGAGATAGAGAATAAAATTATGCGAAAATTACTTTTTCTTGTTAAGAAAAAACCAGTGGTTTTCAAAATTTTATAATAAATAAAATTTGGTTTTTTTTGTTTTTTTATTTTTTGAAGAGTTTTCAAAGGTTTTTTTTTTTAAATTAAATTACTTAAAACAATTTTTTAGTATTATTGTATTCATTATTTTTATATTTAGTATTTTGTATTAGACGATGTTGCTTATTTATTACAAAATATTCATTCGGTTTAAATCTTACGCTATCTTGAACATATCTGCTCTGTGAATGCAAAAGGTTCAATCGTAGCAACCCTCATCACCTGGGAACAGGGTTCCCCGAATAATGGGAATTATCCAACATACCATTGAAAAATATCCTAAGGGTGATCATAAAATCAGGTATATTTAAAGGCTCAGAGGATCAATTACACTGAGCAACACGGATAATCACAATAAGCCCATTTGGGCTGCGGTAATATTACGTGCCAGATCCCCTTCCAAAATTACCTAATCTAATCTAAATCTTACAACCATCGTTCTATTAGGCGTTTTTAAGTTAATTGTCCAATAAATTGAAACCTAATCTAATCTAATCTAAATCTGACAACCATCGTTCTATTAGGCGTTTTGAACTTTAGTTGATCAGTAATTGAAACCTCATCTAATCTAATCTAAATCTGACAACCATCGTTCTATTAGGCGTTTTCAACTTAATTGGCCAGTAATTGAAACCTAATCTAATCTAATCAAAATCTGACAACCATCGTTCTATTAGGCGTTTTGAACTTTAGTTGATCAGTCATTGAAATTTTTTCATAATGTTTAAAAGTCACACATGATCACTAAAATTTGTTTGTCTGGTCCAAAAAATATATATGGTATATTAAATGTTTAAAAAATTGTTATCGATTGTTATCTGTCAGCGTGTAAGCATAGCACAGATTTACGGAAGAATTCACTTTTTTGTAGTAGAACGTAATATTTTTTTTATTTTTCTATATTTTAAATGAGTTAAAAACAGTTTTTCATTTTAATCATTTTTTCTTACTCCTCTTGGGAGCATATGGCTTCCACTTTACATTTCCATCGTACCCGATTTCTAGCTGCTAATTTAATTTTCCAAAGTAATTTCCGAGGCAATGTCAAATTTCATTTTTAATCTGTTTGCTAAGTAGAGGATTCGGCTACTTTAGAAGGCCACTTTGATAACTCTATCTGCGCCTACGTGATAAGACGACATCATATTTTTCTGCAAGTTGTCGCTGCGATTTTATCCATCTTTGACGTTAAGATGCCTGACGTTACTGTGTTTACTGGGTACGTCGTGTCACATACTTTTGTCAGTTGTTGACAATTGTGTAATTATTATTAGTGTTTGTCCAATATTATTTATTGTGTTACTTGGTTATTGTGTTGTATGAGATATATGAGTATTGATATTGATATAGGTAATATTTTTAGTTATATAAAGTATTAATTATATTAATTATCTTTATTGATTATAAATTTTATATATAATATTTTGCTATTTTTTTTTTAGTTATATTTTATACCCCCCACGGAAATCGGACCCGTGACTACCACATCGTAATTGAAACACATTTCTGTGCTCCAACCACGGAAGGGATTTATGATTATGATTATTATAATCATAATCTTAATTAATTATTAAAATATTTGTTAATCTTCACGGCTGTATTGCTTTTCTTAAAAGTGTACTGGGTAGATTAGGTATTACCCACCATTTTAGTTTAGGTTAAATAGTCTTATATTAAATGGAAAATAGTATTAAATGCGATTTGGGAAACTAGTATGGATTTAAAAACCTAACAAACGACAAGTTCGTTAAGTTTAGATTCAAAATACTATGAACTCTAAGATCTTTATATTTATTTTACATTTTGTAAATAAAAATAAAAATTACATTAAAAATTTACATGTATGTATATTGAATCATTGCCATCACCATCATCATCATTATCATCATCATCTTCATCATCATTATCATCTTTAACTCTATTCGTCCAGCATAGGGTGAAATTTCTGATTCCGTTATGTTGGTTTACAGCTCAACACCACCACGTAAAATATACCGCACCCCAAATTCAATGGGTGACTTACTACAATCGAGGCTGTAAGATGACTCACCGTGATTTGATTGCGATTATATCTTAGGGACCTACCATCATTGATGAAATGTCATCAATCGATTGAACCTTTAGGATTTTCTGACATATTGGTGATAAAACCATAAAATCAAACCTGGCAGGCTCGTTTACACAGCAGCAACGAAGAAATACATGCGCTGCTTACATGGTTAAGGAAAATATACATAAATACAAAATATAAAAATGGCTCAGTTATGGACATGGATCTTCAGCCTTTGATTAATACCTCCATTGTTCTCCTATACACTCCATGCTTCCCTATCTTCTGTTTCCTACCAATCGTACTATACTTGGATTGGAACCCGATTGTTCGTAAGAGTTAACAGATGTCACCACGGTAAAATGAGAGTAGGAAAAGAGTGGTTTAAACGTGACCATAAAATGTATCCTCAGACTCCCCATTAGACCCACCCAATAATATATTGAATACAAAGCATTATAATATTTTTGATGTTAAACTGTTTGCGAAACACTATATTATTAATTCAGGAAATTACTTATAACAAACGCATCCATAACAACTACTAGTTTCTATCACTTTGTGTTGCAAGTTTTTTATGTATAAAACATTAGGAACTGTAAACTCTTTAATATTTTAATTAGATTTAGTTAGATAAATTATTGTTATCGTTCACTAGAACATACATTCATAGAGCAATACAAAATCCATTGCCATCCATTTTATATTACACAATTTAAGAATATAAGAAAAGTTAACAGATTTATGTAATTTACATATGGCGAAAATGTACTATGAATGGATAATAAAATTGGCTTTGTTGGTGAAGCTTTGTTATTGATTTTCAAAGTAGGTATTATTTTAACATTTGATTTTTATTTATTTTGTTTTTTTTTATTATACATACTATGTATTTCAAAGAACAAATATATTCAATAATTGTGGCTTTAAATATATATATAAATTATTAATACTAATCCTATTATCGTCTATCTGTTTTCTTACCTATTAACTAGCACACAAGTCACAACATAACAAAGTTGATAATCAAATTCTGTTTGATTATACTAAAATCCATTAAGAAGTCCCGAACAAGTTGAGATTTAGTAATTTAGAAGGTTAGCAATTTTTCATATTTGATAATCTAGTATTTTTAATTTTTTCTCTCAAAATATTGCGTCAGTACATGTGCTTGCAAGGATTTACTTAATTCGTATACATATTTTCCTTGAATAAAATTCATATGTATCTTAAAATCCATTAGTTGTTTAAATGTTATTAGTAAATCAAAGTAAAGATCTAGGCTCAAATGTAGTGTAGCTTTTGACCTAACTTCATCAGGATTTGTTTATTGTACAACAGTTTTTACAATTTTTTTAACTCTTATTAATACGATAATCTCCTACAACAAAATAAGAACACAGTGTCCAAAAATAGTACAAATAAATTATATACTTTATTAATATACCCAGATAAAATAACAAGCTTTGCCAAATTATTTTGTTTCCTATTAAAAAAAAATTATTTTCATTTTATATATAGAAAATATTTTATTTTTTTTTTTGTATTTTCTTAAAGTTTTAACAAAAAAAAAAAACTTTCTTTTAGGAAAATTTCCTTAAAATAAAAAAACTAAAGTATAATATTTTCAGCCTTTAACCAAAGTTTTCTATGATTGTACTAGAAGATTGCAATCGTTATCCATTTAAAACACTAAAACTAATTAACCTCCTCTATATTTTTCTTGGTTTTACAGTTTTCATTTTTCTTTTTTTTTTTTGTTATTATTTTGTTGTTTTCTTTAGAAAAAAAAAAACTTTTTTTTAAATTCTCTAATCCTTAAGATTCCTTTCTACTGTGTGTTATTTAGAGATCGCTCTTATATTTACGATAGGTTAATGCCTCTACACTTAATAATCATATACAGATAGTTTTTTTATTTGGGTCAACCAGCAAATATAAGATTTAAGAATACTTGGTAAATTTATAAGATATTTTAATTGTGAAAATTGCAAATTTTATATCCTTATATATAAAACAGTGGCGTGGCGTAACTATAAAAGTGATAAGCCTACATTTCAATTATTGAAAATGTTAAATTCATTTTTTTTTTAATATTAGTTATTGATAATTAGGTGGATAATAGAGTAATACTCAATAAAATAAAATTAAAGTGTTCCTTGCTGGAAGGACCTACTTTAGTGTCTATATCTCTTAGTATTAAGTTCAACAGAAATTTAAAATTAAAATATTACAAACAGAGATGCGAAACGGTTCTTTAAACCAAACCAAAAACCATCGAACCACTGAAATTTTAATGAACTAAAACCAAACCAAAACCAAACCATTTTAAAATTAATTTGTTAAACCAAACCAAAACCACACACCGCTTTTAAAATTATTCGACATTTTGTCGAAGATTTGGTTCGCATCTTTCTTTTAAAAAAAAATTCTCATTATTTAAATTAAAATCCGCCCAGCAGCAGATAGAAAAAAACTCTAAAAAAAATTACCTTCTCTAAAATAATTGGCTATACTTTAAAATTAAAATTGGAACCTCTGCATCACTGTCATTATTATATTTACTTTAAATTGACATTTGATTTTTTTTATATCTGTTTAGCTAATCAATTACATATATAATGTATAGTACATCATAAAACTTATGTTTCCCTAGAAAAATGAACAACAAAAAACATGGGGCTTCGAAAAATCCTACGAAGTAATTAATTTAAAACGAAGAACTGCCAAAAATAAAACATCTTCATACACAACATTTCTCCTTTAACCCTTCCAGAATGAATTATAAACGAAACGAAGTTTCATAACATAACAATTATTTTGATTGAAAACCTTTAAAAAAATAAAATTTAAATTCAAAATTATTATCCATAAATCGCTATTCATAACTTCATACAGCATTTACAATTACAACTACTTATGAAATAAAAATATACTAATATAACTATATACATATACTTATTGATAAACATGTGCTCATATGTTACAATTATTCATATTAAACATCATTACTATAGTTTGACTGAAAACTTAAAAAGAATAAAATATATCACATACATTATTTACAATAACAACTTCTTTATATGAAGTAAAAATAAAATTAAAATAAATTGGTTTGTACACTTGTACAGTTTGTAGGTAATATTATTATATGTTTATATTATAACTCAATCCTACATAATTTTAAAATCAATTCCAAAATGTATACGTAGATATGTAACAATTAAAATTAGTCTTTTCATTATGCATATGTATACACACTAAGTATACGATTTTAACGCAGCTGAGAAGAAAAGATTTTTAATGAAGTAAAATTATAGAAAAAAAACTGTAAATTAAATAACAATTTAAGAATTTTATTTTGTGCTATTTTGTGCAACTTTTGAATATTGTAATGTTTGCACAATCACCCCAAATTGGAGTACCATAGATGAGAAATGGAACAAATATAGTTTTAAAAATTATTTATTTATTTCTTATGTTCATATATGGTTTTTGGTTTAGGTGGATATAAAATTCCAGTAGTTTTATTTATTTTATCTACAATTTTATTAATATGTAGTTGAAACGTTAGCTGTTTGTCTAATTTCACACTTGACATTATCCACATTCCACACATTCATTATTCTTAGAGTTCAGCAATAATTTTGCATTGGACAAGAAAGATTGTTTATGCTTGCGTGTAAAAAACATGAAGGTGATTTTTCCGGATTTATCATAATTTTCCAACTACAAAAATAATTCGAGAGCATATCTAAGGCCGATTAAAATTTAGCAGAGTAATCACAAAAGAAACCTGCTATCATTGTCCTGTAACCCTACATGTAATCCTGTAATCCTGTAACCCTGTACCCTAAACTATATGTGTATTTTTTTAATTTAATATGTGACACCCGAAAAGGAAGCACCCAGAATCCTACGAAGTAATTTATTTAAAATGAAGAACTGACAACATTAAAAAAAAATAAAACATCTTCATACACCACATTTATTTTATTTCAAACAGATTGATATTATTTTATTATATAAAATAAAAATTTAAAACAAACACCATTTTTTAATATTTTTAATCAAATTTAAAACAAAACTGAACCAGAACCAAACCAAAACCGTACCAAAACCAAAATTAAACCAATATTTAAACTGAAACCAAACCAAAACCAAAATATTGAAATTATAGGAACCAAAATCAAAACTAAAACCAAACATGAAATTCATTATTGCACCAAAACCGAATCGAGTAAAAAACACTCGGTTTGCATCTCTGATTACAAATAAAGCACTAACTACTAATATGTACTACTAATTAGGTGAATATTTATTTTATATTGCCAGTCATCGAATTTTAATTAGTTTTCTTAAAGCAAGAGGAAATATTTATTTTGTAATATAAATAATACTAGTTGTAAAGCCCTTCTCAAAATGGTGTTGTAATTATTAGAAAAAAAAATAACTTCTTATGAAACTGCACAAAAAAGCGAATTCTAAGAAATTTAATCAAATATTAGTTTTTAGTTTTAGTTTTGAATTATTAGGAGTATTACGCTAATTCAGTTGCAAAAATCTTTGTTTGTTGGTTAAAAAAAATAGTTTGTTACAAAAACAAATTGAGTTAAGCAAAGGCAATTTTTTTATTGAAAATTTATTTTATTTTCCGTACCATCCAGCAGGTAAAGAAAAATGTGCGTTTTTTTTTGTATTGTTTCAAATGAAAAAATGCTATGTCTAAGATTGCACGAAATAAACACAATTAGACGTGGAAATCCGACAGAGGAAATGGAGTTGGATCGGGCATACTTTGAAGAAACCTGACAAAAACATCGCGAAACAATATTTCGAATGGAATCCTCAGGGTACATGTCGCGTCGGAAGGCCGAGAAAAACGTGGAGAACAATTGTCTTAGACGAAGCAAGTACCCAGCAAAAACCGTGGGCACAATTGAAGAGGTTAGCCGCACATAGGAGCCGATTGAAAGAACTTATTTCCGCACTATTTTTTTTTTTTTTTTATGATCTTGACAGTAACTTAGGTAGAATCACCTTTTCGTGCTTAATTAAGTACGGTACTGCAATTTTACACTACAATATCTACAATATTTCGAGTATTTATTTTAACAAATTACTGGCTTATCTACTCATTAAATGTGGAAAACTACTACTATTGTCAGGAACTAGGCCTTCTTAAATAGAATAGTTTCATTTTATTTATTTTGTTACCAGATTAACTAACTCTCAATTATCTTTTGTAATTTATTATATCCCAATGACAAAGGGTACTAGACCAGCTCGAAAAACCGATGAAGCATTTTTTCTTTCTGCTTCATCGGGAATCGAACCCGGGACCTTTCGGTTGAAAGGCAGGCGCTCTACCTACTGCACCACCCAGCGTGTTATGCCAAACGGATGGGGTTGCAGGACAATGATGATGATAAGACTGCCTGCAACAATGACTGTATAGTTAAGTTTTGAGTAAAACAATCTCAGAATTTATACTGATTTGAAGTTTTATTTTTGATTAAATGTGAATTTAGAAATAATAAAAAAGAAATTGAACGGTAATTAAAAATATATAGTCTTTTCAATTGATGTATTTTGTAAATTTCATAAAACTCAGTTAACATCTTATATATTTTTGAATACAAAAAAAAAAGTTCATCACAATCATTATTTTCTAAGCATTTATAAATAGGTATAGACTTGATAGTAAATAAAAAAAATATATGTATAAACATTCTCACCACGTATTCATTTTAATTTTACTATATTTTTGAAATAAGAAAGAATGAATAAGAAAGTATATTCAAGTAGAACAAACTAAATTAAAATTTTGACTTGACATAAGAAAAAAAACTATCTGTTGGTTCACTTTCTTACTCAGTGTTCGCTTTCGATGTGTTTAAGAAGTTTATCAATATTATTTATTGTATATGTACATATATTGCATACAAACTGTACAAACCAATTTATTTTTATTTTCTAATATTACCGAAATTGAGGAAATTCATACACTTTTTAACCCTTTTTTTCTCTTTTAACCCTTCCAGAATAAATTATAAACGAAACGAAGTTTCATAACATAACAATTATTTTGATTGAAAACCTTTAAAAAAATAAAATTTAAATTCAAAATATTATCCATAAATCGCTATTCAGAAATTCATACAGCATTTACAATAACAACAACTTATTCATATGAAATAAAAATATATTAATATAACTATATACATATACTTATTGATAAACATGTGCTCATATTTTACAATTATTCATATTAAACATCATTAGCTATAGTTTGACTGAAAACTTAAAAATAATAAAATATATCACATACATTATTTATAATAACAACTTCTTTATATAAAGTAAAAATAAAATAAAAATAAATTGGTTTGTACACTTGTACAGTTTGTAGGCAATATCATATTTTCATATTATATCTCAATCCTATATAATTTTACAATCAATTTTATTGTGCATACGTATATATGTAACAGTTAGAATTAGTCTTTTCATTATGCATATGTATACACACTAAGTATACGATTTTAACGCAGCTAAGAAGAAAAGATTTTGGTTTAAGTATTTTGTTTTTTTTTTAATTTTATTTTGTTGTAGCAACGGTGGTTGCTATGGCACGTTAGGTTTCATTATATTAGATATAGAATATAAGAAATATGTGTTTACAATTTCTGATAGACGATTCTTACAGAATTTAGATCAAACCATGTCTTTTTAATTGAAATAAGAAATTTTGTTTCTGATTTTTAAATTAAAATACAAAATATACAATTTTAATTCAAAAATGTAATGAAAATTTATAACAAGAAACTTACTTGAAGTGAAACTTAAATTTAGTTAAAAATCTTCTACGTTTTCTTGTAAGTTATACTCATCTAAAATCTAATACTCATTCTAATTTTTAGTTTTTATTAGCATAATAATTATTTTATTATATTAATATTTTTATTCTATTTTATACTCAATTTCCCCATTCATAAATTTAATTGTTTTTTTAACTAAGGGTTCAATCGCCACTTATCGTTTGGATAACAGATTGAACCTAACTATTTCATTAAAATACTAGGCTAAGAAATCTGAATTAATTTGTTATATAATTTCGTAAATTTAGTATGTAAGTTAGCTTAAGTTGTTAATGAAATGAAAAATTATTATATAATTATATTGTTACATCATGGTTTTTAAGATTTATGATTAATGGATTGGTAGAATATTGCAATTTATCTATAATATTTGAATTTATATTTGAAATTAGAACTAAATCTGAAATACAAACAGTTGTATTGGCTAATTGGGCAGATATCTACACTTTTGACGTATAACAAAGTTTTGATCTACAAACAAATATTGACCAGTCTGAGCATACTGTATTCAAATATGGGGCATATATTTTTCTATTCAAAGATATCTGAAGAAAAGCGCCAAAATTGTATTAATAGTTAGTCTTAAATTCTATATAGTTTTAATTTGAACAACAAAAGGATGGTAGTTAAAGTAAGCAAAGACCTTTACTTCGTTCTTATTTCACACATACATACTTGACATTATCCACACATTCATTATTCTTAGAGTTTGGCAATAGTTTTGCCGAAGAAAACTGTGATAGTAACACACATAAAAAATCAACAATATTAACTACTTTATTACTCTACATCAATCATTGCTTACATGTAAGTGTGATAAAAAATTTCACAAATAATAATTGTTTATCTTAAAAACCCAATAAAATAACCAAATTTGAGAAATATTGAACAAAACAGTAAATAAGTAAGTCGAAATATTGTACCACCTTTCACTGAAAATGTTCCATTTATAGCATTTCATATAATAACGAAAAAGTCATATCCGATTACACGATTGTGGTGACTTAAATAACTAACTTTTTCAAAGTTTTGAAATTTCTGAAACAAAGTTTTTAAAATAAATTATGAGTCTGTAGTAAACAGTTGAATCATATTTTTTCAAGGTAGTAAATGAAAAAGAAATAAAGAGGAGAGGGAGAGACGTTTATTTTGAATTCTCATTAAATTAAGAAGTTTCAAACATTCTAATTTTATAAATTTTAATATAATTTTACAAACTGAACATCAAATTACAGTCTCAATAATGTCCACGTGCAAAAAATTCAATTCAAAATATACTGAATCACATTTTAAAAAACAAATAAGCGTACTTAAAACTACTAATAGTGCTTATGGATACAGTATTTCTGAATGAAGAAATTTATACTCTTTCTTTAGTATAAATTTAATTAACGAATTTATGAATATAAGTCTTTTTTATAAACGCAGTATGATGGGGCATATTGCAGTATACATGGCTGACTTATAATCATATGATTTTCGTTTATGACAGTCACACTACAATATTTTTATGACGTTTATCAACACACATTTTAAAATTTGGTTTTCATTGGTTTAAATTTGTTCACAATTTCAAATTAATTTTGTTGCAAATTTAAAATAAATAAATAAACAATAAAAACTGATCAATTTATTTTGATAATGCCTTGTCTTTCACCATCAGCCATTTTAAAAATTCAAACAATCTCTAAAAACCAAAACTGACATGAGAAAATTTTTGTGCAGTATGAAATTTCATAATGCGTAGCTGACTTTATTTTGCTAGTGAATTTTGTGTCATTTATGATTGTTGCAATGTAGTTTATGAGCTGTAAACAAATTTATGAACACATGACGAGATTAATGTATTGCATTATGCGTTTGTGAAAAGGCCCCTATGTATACAAGTATTATAATAAAAAAATAAATACATACTCTATACATTTTAATTACAATAAATAAATTTAACTCTAATACGTCTATATTGTAAAAATTTATATTAAAATACGACCTACTTGATAACTACTAAAATAAATAAGCATATATTCTTCATCTTTTACAGATTCACTTGTATATGTTAACAATTACATTATTATGAACACAGAATTAAATAACATGAAGATACCATACGAAAAATTCAACAATAAAATGTCACCATACTCTTAAAGTAGGGTAATAGGTTTGATGTTTGTAAATTATTTCCAGCTTTTGCCTATATGTACGAACCAATTCACCAATTCACCATATAAACTTCAACAACTACCGTTATTACGGTTACGTACAATGAATCGAAAAAAAATTTCTACAAGACTAGCTAAAATAAAAAAAAATTTAATTTAAAGATTTAAAATAATTTAAAAAAAAAAAAATAAATAAATATAAAAATAACTTAAATAATAACAACAAAAAAGAAAAAAAAAATATGTTTTTTAAAAGAAAAATAAATTGTCCTAGTTTTAATTGAACACATATATTATGTACGTATATATAACACTGAGCAGATTAAAGAGATATTTTATACACTTGTATATACATACATGCAAACCTAAATTTAAACAAAATTTAAGTGGTAAAATGACATCTAAACTTGTGAATCATGCTGTAATTTATAATCACCCTAAAGTTTAATTTTATAAATATATATATATATAATACGTATTAGCGTTGATATACGTTTTTATTATATATATACGTATTAGCCAGTCATATTTTATTTAGGTTAGGCTTTCTATATTGAATATAAATTATTTGGAACATAAACATGTATAATAAATGTTCTTAAGAAACATTTCAACTGTATAGAACTATTAATGCAATTCAAACTATAATAATTATAAACAGGATATTTTATTTTAACAGGATATTTTTTTCTCTTCAAAATGATAAATTAATTTAAATTGAGCAAATAATTCATCCGAAATTAAAATTTTAATCTAACAATTTCAGAGGTATGGTTTATTTCCGTTAATTTTAATTGGTACAAACTAAGTATACAGAAATCATGACACCAATACTCTGCGCTAAGCAGTTATTGTGTACATCGCATAGTTTGTTTGTTTTTTTAATTAATACGTACCATAAATTTATTTTTTATTTTGAAGAAAACCGTCAAAAGAGTCTTTATTTGCTGTTGCGGGGCAGAACGGTATACATATAAATATACGGTATATATAAATTAAAACAATACACAGTTGGGTATACAACTTCAGATATCTTTTGATCAAAAATAATGTTATTAAGAATTTTGGATAGGTCAGAAAAGACTCCTTTTGTGGCCTACAAGTTATTCATTTTTTTTTTTATGCTACCTAGAGATTTTGATGAATATCAGCATTGCAAATACACCATATAATGATTTATTTAAAAGCCTTTGAATAATTTGAATATGAATTATTTTTATAACCCAATATTTGAATAACATGTTCCCAGACTGACCACAATATTTTGTTGTACATCAAAGCTTTGTTATAAAATAGAAACGATTATTTCTGAACAAAAAGACAATCGTTTGCAATTTACTTCTAAATCTAGTTATTTTTTTATCGTGCCATATCTGAGTTGATTATTTGCACCTTAGCTTTGTATGAAACGTCATATCAAAATATTTTACAGAGTTTTTATATGGTATCACGACACTGTTTATGTATTGCGATTGTGATATATTGGCTTCTATTTTTTTATTACAAAAACTGCATGTTTGAATTTTGCTTCACTTAATTTTATTTTTTATTCAAATTTTGAACAAAATGTCGATTTTATTATTAGCTTGTTACAATTTGTCTGTTACGCATATTCTATCTCTTGAATATCTCTAGCCTAATGTAGGAAAACTATTCGATTTTTAATTGGTAAATATAGAATGATTTTTTACAAAAAAAAATTTTATAAAAGCACTATGAAGTAATGAAATGCAATAACATTTCCCGGTCCCTTGGTCGGTAAGAATTGTTGATGATAAAAAAAACAAAAATATAAAGAATAATGATAAATAATTCTATGTTACCCAACAGCTTAGATGATAGACAACCGAAATTCATCTCTATTTGAAAAGATTAATTTAAATAAGCGAGATTTTTAAATATCTTGAATTTATGATGACTTATTAAAAACTTTAATGTTACTAGTCTTCAGTTAATTTTGAATTTGTTGGAAATATGAATTATCATTTCTAAGTAAAACCAATAGCTCTGGCTAATAAAGCTGGTTATCAGTTCTATATGAATATGCTTTTTACTATTATTATTATTATTATTATTAATTATAAATTCAATTATAATTTTAATTCCTATAAGAAAATAAATCATTTATTTTAGCAGAGTGTTGTCCATCCCAGATATAAATCTAATATTTGACATTTTATCTCTTTTTAGTTATGAATACTCTAATTATAAATACGCATTCTAAAAATTGGAAAAATTCATACCATTACGCTTCGAAAATAGTGCTAGCAAGCGTGACCATTGCAAACGAGTCCAAATTGACATCCATTTACCAGTCATTCCAACTTATCAATTATTTATACATCTTTAAAATGTATATAGTATCTAAAAATGCGTTTATAGTTACATTAATAGGGTTGCAGGAAAGCAGGTAAGCTAGTAAAATGTGCAGAGACTAATGGCCAGAAATCAATGAAAAAAATATCATGGAAAATAATGTATTTAGACAATAAAAAATAAAACCTTTATTGACCCTGCTCCAGCTCCCTCCCCCCTCCATACTTTGATTCAACAAAGGAATTTTATTACAATATTTAAATAAAAATTATTTGTATTAAAGAAAACTTTTATTTTTTTAATGAAAATTTTTAAAATCAGATAACAAATATGTATATATATATACAATATACACATAGTTTATAAATATTTATTAAAACTAAATTTAATTTCCTATTTTTCAAAATAACAAAAGAAGTTACAAATTAATAAACAACTCTTTTAAAATAATTTTGTTTTTATTTTTGTTTTTTTTTTGTTTAAGTTTTTGAATTAAATTGAGAAAATTTTAAATTAAACTAAAAATGGAGAAATTAGAATAACAAAAAACCAAAAAGGATTTGCAACATAAAAATAAATCTTAAGACACTTCCTTTATTAATTAATTCTGAGAGTTTCTTAAAAATTAAATATTTTATTTCATATTTATTTCAGGAAATATTAGATAAATAAATAGTAAACATTTATTTTAGAAATCTCTATAGATTTCTTATTCGCAAGATAAATAACAGTGATGGCCATAAGAATAGAGACAGTCAAGCAATCAACATAACTTAATTTTTTTATAACTATTATTAATTTTTATTTAACTTATTTTATTTTGTTTAGAAATTTATACTTACTATAAAGTCTTATAGGTTTACCCAGCTATCTAGATCTTGAAATTTTTTTGTTTTTTGAAATATATGCAGACTTTAATAATTTTCCAATAATTAACAATAATTCTTCAATATTTCGATAATAACACATATATTCAAAAGTATATTTGTTTTAGGATAGAGGCTTGGTAAAGAATAATTTTGGGTTATCGGAGAGTGTTTAACTTTAAATTTAGTTTAGGATATTAGGATACAAGCACTGTTATAGACCAATTGTAACGAATACTAAACTGCCGCTACGTCTTCGAGGACGGAGATATTTGATTATAGTTATTTGTTTTCTATTTGATTTCAACTCAAAGATTTGTCATACATAATACAATATCTGCATACAATTAAATACAATCATTTGTTTTTTCTTTGATAATTTTTATATTTGTTTAATTTACCTAATGACAAAAAGTACCGGATCATGTTGAAAAACCCTTGAAGTTTTTCTTTCTTGAAAAGCCAGACGCTCTATATACTGCGCTTTTCAACGTACATAATACTATTACAAAATTCGTCCAAAACCACATAGTATTATAATTTTTTAAATTTGCAAAATTATTAAAGTAAGTATAGTGCAAATAGTTAAATATTGTAAACACTAAACTTCGAAAGCTTTTACATAGATTGAAGAAAAATCATGTCAAAACAAAATTTATTACCTATAACAAATAAAAACTTAGATTTATTAAAACATTACTGTCTGGAAATGTTATTTCCGAATAGTTCAAGCTATTATCTACCCTAGAGCGATAAGTTCAATGCTTAAGTTCTGATACAGTAATAATAGCAAACACCAAAGATATTGATCAACCACAGAAGCAAAATTTAACAAGCAAATATAATAATAATGTTTTCGAACAAATAGAAAATACATAGCCTGCCTCTCTAGAAAGCTGTTTAAATCCAGAAAATTCACTAAAAAGAGCGATTGTAGGTTGAGTTTTATACCAATTATTTTTTTTTTGTTTTTCTTTTTTTTATTTATGTTTAACTTAGTTTTTAGATTTTAGGATAACAATAAATTATGATTAACAAGGTTTTACTTGCCATTTTCCCATTATATTTCGTATATTTTTTATATAAAATATTATTTCATCAAAAGTCAGATTCAATAATCATGATGCCATCTACAATTTAGCAGATAAGTACTACAATGAACTATCTAAGCATATAAAAAATATTAATAAACTTAATTAGTTTAAAAAAAAATTAATGAACACTATTTGTAATTAATATAATTAGATTTAATTTAGGTTAATAATTAATTATTCAATTAAAAAAAAAAAAAAAATGGTAAATAAAATAGTTTAGGCTTACTTTAGAGATTATAGATTAATGAATTTAAAAAAACAATTGTTGTTATTAAATATTTTTAAATTTTAAATTTGCTTATACAACTCACCACTGTACTACATATTACTTTTATTAAGTTGTTATATTGTTAAATTAAATATGTATATGTATTTGTTTGCATATCATATGTATACTTATATTTGATCTGTATGTTAATTACAAACCTATACTACTACTGTATATAAATTTACACAAATTTATCCAAAGCCTTGTATGCTAACTTTTTTATTTACATGCTCTTTACAAATTTTTGAGAAATTTAAGAGAATTTTGTGTTTAAAATGTGACGTCAAAGCTAACTCTTAAATAAATTTTTGCAAATGAAATTTCTATTTGCAAAAATTTGTAAAAATTTACTATCAATTTTTTGTTGTTGTCTTAAATGTCAATAGAATATTTTTCATATAAAGAGTAGTATACCTAAAATAAATAAAAAATTGCATAACTAACCTGAAAACTTATTTATATAACTTTTTACCGACAAAAAGACCAAACCCACGAAAAATTATTTAATTTTATTTTTTTCAACAAAAACATTCAATAATTTTACAAAAAATTTCAGAAAATTACTAAATTAATATAAATTTAAAAAAAATTTCATAACCTAAAAATCAAATTATTTGAAAAATTTATGCAAATTTTGTGTATGTATACTTTTGTTTGCAAAGAGAACATTTTAACTATTCTCGCAGAATTTTATGATCACGTGATTTTTCCTCTCATTTGCAAATTTTTGCAAATAAAAGTTAACATACAGACCTATTATTATATTATACGCTCTATACGCGAGCGACTGAGCTCATTTTAGAAAAAGAAAATAAAAAAAAATAAATAAAAAAAAAAAAATAATAAAAATATTATAAATGGAAAATGTTCAGGTTAGTCTACGTAAATTATAATGCATATAGGTATAAATGCATTAGTATAAACTCCTAAATATTGAAATTAGAAATAAGAGAAATTTTATAATGAAATTAAGACATATTAAATTAATAATAATAATAATAATCAACGAGCAGATTCAAACGGTAACCAATCCAGTTGCTTAAAAACGCTTGAAACCATTTAAGGTGGAAATATTCAAAATTACATGATCATTAATATGAACTCAATATGAAATTGACATTATTTTTCAATTTAACATTTACTCCATTTTTTATGACCACTACTGTGGATATTTTATTCCATATTTTAATACATAAATATTTTATTTAGAACAAATGTAACAAAAATATTTTCTTACAAAATGAATTAAGTCCACTTGATGAAATTTAGTACCATATATCTCCTATTAATATTCTATTTAAGGTAATCGCATCAATCAGATAATTAGATTTATCTGACAAATAAAATTTAATATTGCAAATGTCAAATGAAAAGTACCCTATTTATAAATATGGACATTTCATTTACGATTTGATAGTTTATTTCTTGAGCTATAATTAATTGAAGTAAATGTTACGAAGGCAATATTTTATTACCGCATTCAATATTCAGTGCCTAGTATGCCTACTGAAGAAATTCCAACTATAATTTTTTTTTAACAAAAGCGTTTTGATCTTCACTTTTCCATTTTATATTTGCAAAATACTCATAGTGATTTATTTTGTAGTTTTGGTTATTTCTCCGTAGAAGATAATATAGTTTACTTTTTTAATATTGGAAATTTTTTTCAGTCTTCATACTTCAATTTTGGAATCCAGGAGAAATTCGATGACTGGTGAGATCAAATGACAATCAGAAATTCAAACACAAAGAACTGATTTAACGTCAAAGTACTGTAAAATATTTGAAGAGTGACAAATGCAAGTGATGGAAATGACAAATTAAAGCATTTGCATTGCGTTAAGCAATAATAAGAAACAAATAAAAAATTAATTATCTAGTTTTAATAAAATCCTTAATTTGAAATTAGCAATCATGGTTCATTTGAACGACTTCTATCAAGAAATTATCCAGCAAAGTTTGTTAAAATAGAAAAATTCAATAATCTATACTGTAATGTAGGAAGTCATATGACAAAAAACTTTTCAACAATTTACAAGCCGGCACATAGAACAAATAGTAGATTCTATTTTAAGAAAATTACTGAGATTAAAACGTTAGCAGTTGTAAACCACCTAAACAACACCAATAGTTCTGGGGTTGATGGTATTCAAACGAATATGTTAAAAAATGTAAAAATGAATCAGTAAAATCTGCACTTTTATCAATGTCTCACTTCAGCAGTCTAATGTTCCTGATTGCTTAAAAATAAATAAGGTGATTCCCATTCATAAATCAGAGGGGGTAAAACTGCTCGTATACTCAGTAAAATCTTAGAAACATATGTCAACAGTCAAATTACACGATACTTTATACATAATAAATTAATAAGTCAATCACAATATGGTTTTACAAAAAATCGAATACTCAAGCTGCCTTGTTCGATGTAATAACATACGCTCAAAATACCATATTCACCACGACCTGACTAAAGCATTTGATTCAATTGAGAGGAAATATTTTTAAGAATCTTATTTGAATTTGGAATAATGGGTAAAGAGCACAACTGTTTTGCAAGTTATTTTAAGGACCGAAAACAGTACGCAGAGTGTGAGAATATTATTAGCTCATTGGAACCAGCATTATTTAACTGTTATGTGAGTGCACTATCAAATCTCAATCTCAATGGAAGTCAGTTTATATATACGCTGATGACTTAGTTGTCACTATATGCTGAGAATAATTTAGAAGAATTGGAAATAAAAATAAACCAGGATATGCTAGCTATTCATAACTGGATGTCACTACACAAATTAAAAGTAAATGAAAAGTGCAAAACTAAATTTATGGCGATTAAAGAAACAAATGCAAATTTATCTATATTCTACAATAATTGTCAAATTGAAAAAGTAAAGCAGTATAAATACCTAGGTACTGTTGTTGATGATAATTTAAATTGGAACTGTCATGTGGATGAATTAATCAAGAAAACACGAAGAATAGCTGGGATATTTAAAAAAAATTGAGAAGGGGTTTCCAGAAAAGCTAAAACGAGATATCTTTTTTAGTCTATTTCACAGTGTATAATCCTATGGTGTAGCTATCTGGGGAAACACATACGCTAAGACACTGGTCGCAAACCAAGGCTCGCGAGTCTTGATAGGCTCTTTGGCTTTTAAAGTAGGACTCTTTCATAAAAAATTTTTGAATAAACATTTTGAATTTTGGAAAAATTTTATTCTTGAATAAAAATATTTTATGTTGTTTTTTAAAACTTTAAAATTGTTTTAATTGCTGATAAACAAAAAAATATTTTATTTAAATTAAAAATTAACTAAATTTTTACAAAAGCACCACGCACAGAATTTAAAAAATTTGAATATTTTTATAACCGTGGTCCACATGTGTATACTTGTCAAAATAAAATCTGCTATTTTTAATATTTATTTGACAACAAAAATTTTTATTTTTTTCTACTTCATTGCTAGTATGGCTACATCTACCTACTTCATGGTAGATGTAACATCCCATCTTAATCAGCTTAATCGCAACTTACAAGGGAAAGAAAATATAGTTTTTTCAATGTTAGAGGAAGTTACTTTGTTTGGAAAAAAGTTATCTCTTTTTGTGCAGGATTTTGAAGAAAAAGCTTTTATTCACTTTCCAAGTCTTTTAAAACATTACCAAAAAACCAATTATGATATTGACATTTGCTATTTCAAAACAACGCTTTTGAATATGAGGAAAGCTTTTCTCAATAGGTTTGAACAATTCAAAAACAGCAAACCCACTTTAGCTTTTGTTGAAATTAATCTTAATGCTGATGCAACTAAATTGAATTTTTCACCGTTCAACATTGAAATTGGCAAATTTCAAATTTGATTATTGCATTTAAAAAACAAAGAATTATGGAGCTCGAAATTTGAACGCCATTGTGCTGATTTGGAAGAATTAGAAAAAAACAAATGTGAACTTGCTTCCCAGCATAAATGGTCTGCTCTAAAAGATCCGGAGAATGAGGATTTATTAATTTTTAACACTTGGAACGGTATTCCTGACTCATATAATGAATTGAAAAAATTAGCTTATTGCAGTTCTTTCCATTTTCGGTTCTACATGCATATGTGAACAAACCTTTTCCAGTATGAACTTCATTAAAAGTAAATTGAGGAGTCGTTTTACTGATCTAGAATCTAGAGTCGTGTCTAAAATTAAAAACAACTACCTATATACCAGACTTACACAAAATTTTTAAAGATATGCAAGGACATTGTTCACATTAATCTTCTTTATTAAATCTATAATTAAATCTATATCTATGTTTAATAATATATTTATTTAATAATATTTGAAAATAATAAATAAAAATTAAATTTGAACTAAAAAATTGTAATTTAATTTTGTCAGTAAATATTAGAACTAGAAAATTAGTCTGAATGGGAAGTGGTAGATCTACTCGAACGTACCTAAGGCTCTCAAAACATTTTAAATATTGTACTGCTGAAATTTGGCTCTTTTGACTAATGAGTTTGCCGACCACTGCGCTAAGAATATAATTAAATTACAAAAGATTCAAAATAAAGCAATAAAAAATCTTTATGAACTTGGTCATAAAACATCTACCAATCGTACATATCATCATAACAAAATCCTTAAGGTGGAAGACAGCAGAAATTCGGCTCAAACATTACAAATACATAACATGCAAATAAAAAATATAAAATCGAACACAATTAGCTTTGTGTGCGACTAACAATGAAATGCATAACTACAACAATAGATCGTCAAATAATCTGCGTATGATCTCAGGACATAACTCAATAATAAACCAGTCAATTAAACTCTATAATACAGTTCCAGGTGACATTAAAGCTTTATCGTACAAAAAATTTAAAAATTCAGTCAGAAATAGGTCAATATTAATCCTAGCTCAATCAGATTATGTCAACTTATTTTTTCTTTTATTGCTTTTTTTTATTCTCTTTCTTTCTTTTTGTATATTATAAAATTAAATGTATCATATAATCAAAACTAACTTTTTTTTTACTTTTATATTTCGATTTATTGTTAACTTGCACTAAAAAAAAAAAAAAAAAAAATTCGTTATTGTTCGCGTCAATTGTAAAAAATAATAATTATATACACCTTGTAAGAGCCATTAGGCTCTTTGAGGTTATTTGAATAAATAAATAAATTTTACAAAATCATTGGAATTAAAGAACAGAAGTTAGAGGTAATATTATATATATATTATTCTGCATTTATCTGGATGTTTGTAAGTTCGACGGAACGCTCCAACACATATACAAATTGCATATGTATACAAATGCATATATATACAAATTGCTTTGGTGCTTTTTTTTAACCCCTGTCTACCATGCTGAACCTTTGCAGGAAAAAATACCATTGCATGAAATATATTTTTTTAATTTAATGTTATTCTTCTTCGCAAATAATAAGGAAAAATAAAAAATAATAATAATAATATAAATAAAACAAACAATTTTTTTGATTTATAATAATAAGGACTAATAGAAATTTAATCAATAGTTTAATATGGTATAATAACCAAAAGGCAAACAGCATTTAACACAAAAAAAAACATAATTCACTCAAAGGTTATTCTTATTACTTAAAATTATACACAATAATATACATGTGTATCAGCATATTTGTATTGTATAATATTATACATTATACTACTTTATTGCTTCTACCTTTTATTTTTGTCATTATTGTGTGCGTAACTCACTTCACTCAAAAAAAATTATTTTTGTTTTTTTTTTTGTTTTTTTTTATTATTTGCTGTATCTGTATTCTGTATGTTGCATGCTCCATTCCAAAAATATTATTTTATTTTCAGTGTTAAGTGTTCACTGTTCACTTGACTGTTCAGGTTCACTGTTCAATCAATAGAACTTGATAGAAGTAGAGTAGGATAATTAACTCTACTTCTACGCCGGATAATAAAACATTGTTTTTTTTAAATTGAAAATTATTGATGAAAATGTTTTTGTATTTTTTGTAAATTTTAACAATTTAGATACAAAATTTTGAATATTTTTTTAAAAATAACACAATACCATAATAACAGTTTATTCATATAGCAAAATAAGATCCCTATACAGTATACAAAAGGCAAAATTTATATGAAAATAATTTCCCATTTTTAAATTTGCTCTCCCAGAGGCCACAATAACGCTAATACGGTATAATTTATACTAAATGGAACCCAACTAACGAATTATAACTAAATGGAAGTGAGTACGAGTATACCATACAAAAACACAAACATTTTATACAAATTTGTTGGTATGGTACTTCTTTTTCTGTTATATAAAAAAAAAAAGATTAGTGTTAGGCCAATATAAACATAAATAAAAATAAATAAAAAGTAATATAAACATAAGTACTGTAATTTCGGAATAAAGAATCTAATGAAAGAAAAAAAGAAACTAGGATTTATTTTGCTTCCGTCATTTATGACGGGTTACAAAGCTAGTATATATATATTGATAAACAGCAGAAAATGCAATCACAATTTAGACAGCAGTTCTGAAAAATAATATAAATGTTAATGCATGATATTAAATTATTCTTCTATGGTAAAAATACCGTGGATATTAATTGTTAAGATATAAATATTTACTAAATCATTCTATATTTCATATTCTATCAATTGCAAATAAAGGTCATTTAATTTTATTTTATTTTTTTTTTGTCTTTAATTTCAGAAAATAAATTTTCATATTCAAATGGTAATATGCATTCATCCTTATAAACATATTTAACCATCCGATTCCAAATTCAGGTTTTCCTTTCCAATTTCGATCAATTTCCAAAACTTAATTTTCCATTTTCTTCATATTGTGAAAAGCAAGCCGTAGTATTCTTTCACAGAATTAATCACATTAACAGGGAATCATTTTTACTTTTTCTTTCCTTTTTTTGTTTTTTTTTTTTGTTTTTTTTTTTTTTGTTTTTTTTTTTACTAGAATTTATGACATGATATAATTGGTTCCAAATTTGTATTAATATAACTCAGTATGGAAATAGAGTATAGTAGGATGAAAATAAGAAAATAAATTTTCTTTTTGATTCTAATAAAACTATCGAAAACAGTGAATTAAAGGTTGTAGGAAATGAAAATTATGGATTTCGAAATAATTTTCGAAAATAAAACCAATAAAATGAAAATGAAAAAAAAAAATGTTTTATTCAAAGAAATAGCCCCCAACAGTTATCATTTATCACTAACAGACAAACGAATGAATTCAATACAATAATTATCAGGTGCTCTAAAGGTTACCATAAAATCGGTTATTAATGAGGATAAACTATAGAGAATAGCTTTATTATTTTTTTTTTTATTTTTTGGAAAATTATAATTTTTTATTTATGGAATCTCTGATTCAGAAAGTTTTTCTTTTTGCTGTGTGAGAATTTATGTATATACTTAAAAAAATAGTTATGAGATTTAGTTTTTATTCTTTTGTTTAATAATTATTACTGATAAATTGAAAAAATTTGAAATTATTTTTTTCTTATAATCCCAAAGCTTTATGAGAAAATTGTATACCACCCCCTCTAACCGGTAAGAACTATTAGTGAATAAATTAACGATAGGCAATCAAAATTACACTTATAATACACTAAATGTAAAGAAGGTCGCAGAAACATCAGGAATAATCTAAAAATAATTACCTGAAAGCATTCTGACAGATTTTTGAAAGTATTTTGAAAGTATTGCTCATTTTTGTGTAATACAGTTTTGCGATTAGCAGGATTAGAAAGATAATTACAAATAAGTTGTGTTCCCATTTGTTATTATTTGTTTTTAAAGGATTGTTTTCTTAGACTGAACACTCGAACAAATCACCGCAGTTGACGAAGTCAATTATATTACCAATTTT
Organism: Argyra leucocephala; assembly: GCA_963942445.1. Classification (NCBI taxonomy): domain Eukaryota; kingdom Metazoa; phylum Arthropoda; class Insecta; order Diptera; family Dolichopodidae; genus Argyra; species Argyra leucocephala. Next base: position 147,135,927 of record OZ012679.1, read on the forward strand.
TCCACGAGATACTGCTTATACCGCTTGTGACGACCATGTCTAGAATCAGGCTAAAATTGAATATAGCTAAGATTTGGTATCGCCAAAGAAAGTATTCAAAAGTATCTCTATCTCTATCTCTTGTTTACATCGTTGTAGTTTCATCAATTAATCATGAATTATAGTCACCCACAATGATTACCTCCATTCTTGACATGTGAATATTGGTACTGATTGAGATTGGACTATGCATAAAAATAATGTATATAAATATTCTGTAAAAGGCGTAGAACTTTGATTTTGAATTCAACTCTAAAATCTTTCCTAACTCAGAATTTTGCACAAAGTACCATACATAATAAACTGAAATGCGTCAAAGCAATAACAAGGATCGTTTTTTGTGTATTTTTTTTTTTGTGGCAAAGGCCATTATTTTGCTTTTTTGTGGATTTAAGGAGTAATCCGAATAATGTTCTTTGTTTTTTTATGCTTTTGGCAGTGACTTAGGTAAAATCACCTTTTCGTGCTTAATTAAGTATGGTAGTGCAAGTCTATACTACAATATCATCAATATTTCAAGCATTAAATTTTTAAACTACTGGTTTATCAACTCATTAAATGTTTAAAATTACTGCTATTGTCAGGAACTAAACCTTCTTAAATTGAGTAGTAGCTCCATTTTGTTTAATTTGTTACCAGATTATACTATCAATTATTTTTTGTCATTTATTTTATCCCAAATGACAAAAAGGCTACTAAACCAAATCGAAAAGCCAATAAAGCATTTTTTGCTTCATCGCGAATCGAACTTGGGACTTTTTGATTGAAACGCAGGCGCAGAATTTCTAAATTCAGAGAAAATACTACCGCCATTTTCCTAGTCAATTTTAGATCAGTCAGCAAAAGTCTCTTCCAATCCGACCAAGCGGAAATATCTACTGCAGGCTTTCATTAAATACTCACGGTACACAGTATATTTTCTGAGCCTAAAGTTCTTATTATAAAAGAAAAGATTCTTAATTATACATGTGTCTCTTTATTGACTAATTGATAAGAGAGCAAAAAACAAAATGCAATTCAATGATACGGCAGCACGAAATCAAACCTACATATAACCTATGTACAACTTGAGGTAGAAAAACAACAGTATATCAATGATTTCAAAAACGTGAAATAAAATCTTGGTATCACAATGCATCCAAGCCATACCTGTATCACTTAAGAGTGGGAAAAAAGACAAGAATAAAAGCCCAGTCCCAATGTAATTTTATTCTTTATAAAACAAACGCAATATTAGATGCACAAAATTATTTTATTGACAGTTGGGTGAACCTTCAAAGCATTTTAAAAAAGTTGTTAAATGTTTTAAAAATCAGGTTTTTATAGAATCAAATAATAGTTTTAAAACTGCATGTCTACTTTATCTGTGGTTGTAAACTCCTCTTCTATAGAATCAGTTTTTGCTCTAAAAACACTTTATTTGTTTTTATTTAAGCTCACTTTAACTCACAAAAACCGTAATACCAATTAATCAAAAAAAAATTGTAATAAAGAAAAAGAGCTAAAAATATGGTTTAAATGATCTTCAAAATAATCCCGATATGGTTTGAATGATCTTCAAAATAATCAAATGCAAAAATCTAATGAAAAGAAATCTGGATTTTATAAAAAAAAATTATTTTAAATTCAAACGTTCCGAAATATAATATGGATTTCTATACTCTAAAGAAATCTTTAAATAATTCCCTAAACAACACTCTATTCTGCTGCATATAAAGAACAGAATTTGACAAATGTTTTCATTCACACATGGGTCCACAATCATATATAAAAGAGAATTTTAACATAATAAAATATTCGTTATAAATATGAACACTTTGAATAACAACAATACCTCAGATTTATTAAGTTTAATTTCGTCCCGATTGCACGGTGGTATAAGGAAAGTATAAGCATTGATTAACTCTTTTTAACAACATAACCCTTCCACATGACATTTTAATCGTATTTTACTTTTAGTTGTTATTTTTGCTTTCTCTTTATTATTTGACCAATTTATGATGTATCGACCTTCGACCCTATCGACCCTATGTATGGTTTAGACGATCATGTCATTGTAGAGCCTAACTGTCTCATGTATATTGAATTTGAATAAATTGAAATATTTAAATATAATATTTGAGTTTTTTTTTCCCTCTCCTACATAATAGAAAAAAAAAACATAGGACACTTTATTTGTATTCATAAATTTAGTTGTAAGCCCAGAATGCATGAAATTGTCAGTAATTCATATTCATTTCTATTTTCTTTTTTTGATTTGATTCAAAATGGTTTGCAGTTAGCATCAATGGGTATTTATTATTTGTTATACTTAGCTTCGACATTTTATTGTAAAGTATTATTTAGTGAAAACTTGTGTAAGGTCTAATTTAATTAATTTAACTGTTCAAGCTGTCAGACGAAAATTTATTCCTCCCTTGTCCAATGAGCCAATTTCTAATACGCTATAGACAGGACAATAATGTAGAAAAGTAGAGCCGTAAAAGATCATAATTTGATGTCCTGATGTGGTACTGAACGATTCATTAATTTCTTCAATATATGTAATTGCAGGTTCAGATTTTTTGTATAGTACTTGAATAAGATAAACTACTTTCCCAGCTACTTTCGCTTAATGCTATCTGGTTCAGATAATCTTAAAAAACCAGCTACAATTAAACTAAGCTTTAAAAACCTATCAAAACTTATTAATGCACCAGCCAAATGATGAAGTGTTATATTATCGTATATGATTATATATATACACACAGACTATAGTATTATTACCGACTTATTAATGCACCGACTTATTAATTAAGTCAACATTATAAAATTCTAATTAACTTCACTTTTGGGCCAATATTTGTCCAACTCTGTCATAGAACAAGTAAATATTACAGTAAACATTTATTATTAAATATTTATATCATTCTCTAATTTCATTGCAGTTTATTTTTAGTTCATTTTTAAAAGGATATCTATAGTCGTTTGGATCAAGAGGACAAGAGCTGAAGTAAAGATAAATACTCAAGTGTAATAATATAATGTACATATGTTTTTTTTTTTTTTCTTTTTTGTTTGTATTTACTTATTTTTTATTATTTGAATAAGAATTAATGTATGTTTGATATAATGATAAACATTCACATAATGAATATTAAAGAATACCCAATGCTATTTAAAAATTCACACTTCAGATATGCTACCCACACCATTTTTATACATATCAGTGTATAAATATTTGAGTTCTTTCATTTTAAATATATTTACTAGAGAGAATAAGACTTTCTTGATTTTCATACAATAATAAATAATGTAGTTATTTAATTTTTTATATAAATAAGCAAATTAGAATGTTATATTTTTTATATCAATAATGTTAAAAATTGGTATGAATTTACTACCACTTCAAGCAAATTAACTTTATTTTATCCAACATGAATGAATGAGACAACGAAGATAGGTAGGTAGGTAGTAGAGTGGGTGCCGAAAGTACCCCGAAACACTTAGACCGGTAGGGTCCATTATGATACCACGGGAACTTTCCTCGCGTAGTACCCTACTCGTTGAACCAATTTGAGCTTTTAACGAAGTTGCAGAGGTTTTTGATACCAGTGTAAGATCTCCCAACGACTCCAGAAAGAAGGCTCCTAAATGGGTTTTTCTTTTATGGTAGAGATCAGGGCAGGACAGTTTCACCCACCTCCAAGAAGTCGTTTGAGCCGAGTACCAGTCTTCTGGCATGTTTACCAATAAGACAATGACCCGTAATAACCCCTACCATAGTGCTAATGTCATACCTTTTCATAGTTAGTAGGTTAAAGGATCGCTTCAGGTTCAACATAAGCCAGATTTTCTTGGTGATGTTGCAGTCTGGTCTAACTAAGTTTGAAGTTTTTATTGCATCATTGCGAAGCAATAAATTACAGGTGGCAAGAGATGCATCCAGATTGCTCCTTTCCGGAAGGATTTCTAATATAGTGCCAGCAAGTAGATCTGCCATGCAGTTACCCGGAATATCGCTGTGTCCTGGCACCCATCGCAACAATATGTTGAACCTATCCGCCAGTTCGTCCAAAGAATTGCGACAGGCCAACACGGCTTTTGAGGGTTACCGACTCCAGTGCTTTAATTGCGGCCTGACTGTCTGTGAGTATACAGATATTTCTAACAGATAATACGCTAGATCTCAAACAGTCTGAGGCTTTTTTTATTGCCTAAAAAACACAACAATGTCTTGGTAGGCTGAAGGATAGACTTATATTCAGGTTTTCCGAGTAGATTCCACCCCATGAGCGCATTCATGAAGTGCAATGACAGAGTGCATTCAATTTTGAACCATCAGTGTAGAGGTGTACGTGTGCCTTGTTTAGAACCGTGCTACTCTTCCAACTTTCCCTAGACGGAATATCGATTTGATATGATCTCTCAAAGAAGTATCCTGTAAGAGTCAGATCTAGGTTCTCTGGAATAAATTTCTTGTATTCCATAATAGAAGAGTGGCCAATTAATTGTGATTTCCACTGGGAATTAACTTTTAGCCTGATTACAGTTCTGGATGCCATTTCTTTGCCATGGATATCTAATGGTAAGAGATGAAATAGCGTATCCAGTGCCACGGAGGGAGTGGTTCTAAGTGCTCCACTTATGGAGGCTGATCTTTGAACTTTTACAAGGAGGTTGAGGTTTGTACCAGTGTTGAGTGCCATCCACCACACCATACATTAGTACAGGCTTGACAACTGCTGTATATAGTCAGTGGACAATGTGTGGATTCATTCTGCATTTTTTGCCAATAGCTCGTTTGCAAGAGTACAGTGCTTTTGTAGCTTTCTTTACTCTTTCAATTATATTCGATTTCCAACTTAGTTTCTTGTCTAAGATAAGACCCAAGTACTTAGCTCTATCTTTGAGAATTAGTTGGGTGCGTTAATATAAAAGAGACAACGAAATAACTGAGTTATTGAAATTGGAACAATCTTTTATTTTGAAGTAAATTTGCTCTTTAATTAAACTTAATTAAAATAAATTTAAATTGAAAATTTATATATTTGTTGTAATATCGCACGGAGATATCCCATACTATAGTCGAATCGGTTGAAGCCCAGAAAAATTAAATTTTACGATGTGACAAGCATTTGTTCTAAATCTATTGAGATAACTTCATTTCTTATGTTAATAATAGGTGTAACAAATGATGCAAGGAAAATAATAAAAGAAATATAATATATATAAAAAATACTATAATTATTAAATAATAAAAAATAAAATAAAAAAATTATTAATGGTTTTCATACACAATCAATATTGGCAATATTTGCAAATATTTTGTTGATAAACAAATGTTTATAAACATTTCTGACTTAGCAGAAAAACTGCAAAATTATAGTAGATAGAGCATAACAATCAGTTGTTTTGATGTTTTTGTTTATAGCAAAACACTGCAAATGTAGAAAATTCAAATTTTAACAATTCTGTAAAAACAAAAACAAATTTTTGTAGTAATTTGTTTTGCAGTATGTGCTTATGAAAAGCCCTAGTATACTAATCATTTACTTTTGTCAAAGACGAAGAAAAAGTAAAAATAACACAAACAATATTTCGGAATTATCTACCTATTGAAATATTCTTCTATACTTATCCCCTAACTAGTTTTCACCAATCATAGAAATCTGTAGAATAATGCGGATCAGTCGACTAATATATGGACCACCACGTTATCTACAAAATTAAAATACATTAGAGAAAGCCATTCATGTCAAAACAAGTAATTTACTGTTATTTTTCAGATACCGGCATTTTTTCATTTCAAGCTCAATCCCTTGTTAGTGTTTGATCTAACAAGTACTTTATAGACTGAAATCGTATTTTTAGCAAGTGTAGAATAAAATGTTAATGAGGTTTTTTTTCTAATTTAATTTAAAAAATAAATAACTTTTCTTTGTACAAGATTTTTTGCGCATCTAAAAATTTAATTATGCTCTTCTTTACATTTATTATTTTTTTGTGTCGGACAACCAATACTTACAGGGTAATATGAATCACTTTAGTGCAGCTAATATGGACCAGTACTGTATGGACCATTGCCGAACTCTATGTGCTGTACAATGAGGTGGACGTAGTCACGAAAAATAAAGTCAACAGACTACAGTGGCTCGGACACCTAGAGCACATGGACGAAAATGCTCCAGCCAAGAGAATCTTCAGACCCGAAGGTACAAGACGGGCAGACCAAACCTTCGTTGGAGAGAGGAAATATCGGCCGATTTAAAGCAATTTCGAATCTTCAACTGGAGAGAATACACCCGTGACCGGTAAAAATGGAGGATGTTGATGATTCAGGCCCAGGACTTACATGATCTGTTGGCCATCTAAGTAAGTAAGTAATATGGACCAGTGATTAAAATTACCGGAAGTAGATATTAAATATTAAGGATACATATACAAACAAATTAGAATATGCCAAAAGATCAGAAAAAGGTTCGAAAATATGACAACGATAAGCTTAAATGAACTGCTGAATAAATAAAAAATGAAAAAATGTAATTTCTCTACGGTCGATTCAGCTTTATGATACTCCAAAAACTACGCGGTTGGTGTATTGTCACGAATATAATAGTTTAACATCTAGACCAAAACCTTTAGAAAGAAATCCAGTGTTTTCTAAACAAAATAAATGAAAAGAACACACTACAAGATATCAGAATCCAAATCAGAACGATGAGAAATGGAGTGACAAATACCTTTTCTAAGACTCGAGGATATACTGGAAAAGATTCAAGTAGACAAAAAGATATTGTTAGCTTCCGAAAATCAATACGAACTTCAATGGATGTAATTAAAAGGTCCAGAAAGTATGATTAGTCCAGGTCTATTCAATAGTATGATTGATAGTGAGGACATTGTACGGTTTGCATAGGCACATAAGTCGAATGCACGAAAGTCGAAAGCAAGCAGTGGTTCTGAATAGAAAGCCCGATATCAACCGTGGTACAGGAAGACCAAGAGCAGATGGGCATACAACGTGAAAAACGATGCTCAAACCCTACAAATCCCAAATTGGAGACAAGCGGCAGAATATCGACCTTTTTGGATAAGCATAGTAATGAAGCCCAAAGCTCACCCAGAGTTGCAGCGCTATAAGATGATGATGATGAGTCCTTGGAATGTACTTTTAAAATTAAATCTTTCAAAGATTTAAGTTTGAAGATTTTATAACATATCAAATATGGGTAATTACATTGGCCGAACAATGATCGTTAGCAACCATCATTTCATGTGTGAGTGCTGCTAATTGTATTTTTGTTCCACCTTTATTTATTTTCACAAGAAAAACTAGGAATATGTTATTGCTTAAAAATGCACTTGCCTATTTAGCTGCAGCTTTTCATAAATCCAGATGGCTGTAAAATTATATTTTTACCGAATGGTGTCAAATTCAGGAAGTCATCAAAGTCGAGTCCCTATTTCGAATAAAACTATATTTTATTAATATTAGATGGGCATAGTCATACTACAAATTTAGATATAATTGATCTTGTTCGAGAAAAAGGTGTTGTTCTTGTTTCGTTGTCGTCCCATTCTTCTCATGTGATACACCTATAAAATAAACTGTCAGCTAATATGGATTACCAGTCCACATTACTCGAAACTTTAGTGGTGTACACAACACAGAGATAAGTTTTAAATCAAGTATGTCCAACTCAAATCGTAACAAGGGCCAAATAAAGAATTTAAAAGCTTATGTGGAGCAATAAAAAAAATTAAAGATTTAAATATTGTTTATAGTAAACTAGGTCTATTCTGAAAAATATAAAAATAAAGTATATTTAATAATTTTTCCAGATATTGGACACCTTTTCTCAGCAACCATCTTCCTACTTCGGGGGAAATCTTTTTTGCAGTTATTTATTGAGTCAGTAATTCTTGATCTGATTGAAAATTTATTTCCTTCATAAGAGAAAATAACTATGTTCGGATCGATAAGTACTTCCAAACATGGACATAATTTCATATGCGAATCTTCGAGTGTGTTATTCAAATTTGACTGGCAAATATTTGTAAAATTCAAACACTCCAACTTCAATGCATTTTGCAATCAAATTAGAATCACCCTGGATATCGATACACTCTATTTATAGGTACTGATTCTAAATTTATTGTGCAAATTGAAAAAAAAAAACAAAAAAAAATTTGTATTTCAAACGATTTGAAATGAACAAAATCTTGTTCAACAAATTCAGTTCTTAAGCTTGAAATTTTTTCCATTTGATGCAGTTTTTTTCATATGATGCATTTTCACCTAAATTGGATTTGTACATGTTGCAGGTCTACAAATGCATTTAATTTTCATTTTTCACCTGCTTTTCCTACAGAATTAGCCTACATATGAATATATTAACTTTGTTACACTTTCCTTGCGTATTCAAATTTATAATGAAACATATTATACGTCAAATTTCTAAATTAGTGATTTGGAAACATTTACTGCAAATAATTAAAATTTGGTATAATAGTGAAAATAGTCGAATATTTTTCTTTTAATTTTACTAAATATACTTACCATACAGATACGCGTATTTCGTCTACTACTTGCAGACTTCTTCAGTGTTTTGTACTCGAAATACGCGTATCTGTATGATAAGCATATCAGTAAAATTAAAAGGAAAATATTCGACTATTTTCACTATTACACCAAAATTGTACTCTAACGCTGGAAAACAAGTTTTTATAAAATTAAAACAACCATCACAGCACAAAATGATCCCCACTTATTTTAAATAATTGCAGTAATTTAGAACGCTTCTTCATCCTTCTAGTACATTACAACAAAAAAAACCGATGGCCCTAGTGCTTGCTTTTATTATAATTTTAATTATAATAAATAAATAAATAACAAAAAAAAAATTCTTTATTTGAATAGACCCCAACCTTATAACTTTTAGACTTCAGTAGAGTACATTGATACTAAAAATGATTTTGTTAAAATTTCCTGAAATACTATCCAAAATTAAAACCAAATATTTACTTACTTTGTTCTAAATATCTTTTGAAACGACTCAACTATTACAAAGTATTATTCAAAAAGAAATGGATTATAATTTTAAAACCTAAATACATTTTTAATACATTTTAATCCCAGTTTTGATAATTATTATTTTTTTTTTTCAACTAGAAAATTTATTTTTTTTTTTTATCATACCATCATACAAAGGCCAAAAGCGTCAAAGAAAAAAGGAAACTAATTTGTAAATTTTTCAAATTTTAATCCCCAAATCACTTAATTGGCCATTAACTTTTTAAATATCAAACAATATCATAAAAAGCATACCCAAAATAGTTTAAATAATTGATGTTAATTTGCCACAAAAAAAGAATTGTTAAATATCTTCTAATTAACCTAGATAAAAATTTAAAATTGGAACGAACTTAAAAACACAAAAAAATAAAATAAAAATAACTGAAAATTAAATATTCTAAAATGTATTGGTATTCGATAAATTACAGCCAAAAAAACATTTTTAATACAAAATCACTTTTAAACTTTTTTTTGAAATAAAGATTTTCAGAAATGGCATTCCACAATATATAGGGTTAAAGACTTTAGATTCTAAAAATGCTATAAATTTTATCTTATATAAATACCGAAATAAATTAGTAGCCCACAATAATGTATATAGTATAACGAAATATATTTTGCACATACCATCCAAGAATATGTATACAAATAAAATTAAATATATTAGACCCATGCAACCTCTAATAAATGAATTTAGTTAATAAAAAGTATCACCACCTGAGTAATATGTTAATTTTTATTATAATTGGAATATTTTCAAATACATATACTATAAATACATATACATAGCAGGCACGAAGCGTCCATATAGTGAGTTGAATGAGTGTTCCCCAAATAAAATATTATTTATTATTTTTTACAACTTATATATGTTTAATTTAATATAAAAATTACTTAACTACAAAAATTCAAATCAAATGAAAAAAAATTTCAAGCAAACATTATATGCTTAGATATTAATTACATTATGTATGTTTAGAAAATAATGCGTATATAAACATCATTATTTTATATTATTCTTTCAATCATACAAGACAACAAGAGATATTCAACAACCACAAATTTAAATTATTTGAAAATAACGCCTATTTAAAATAATGATAACTCTTACCAATATAGCTATAATAATTATACATTGCATAGAAATATAATGACAAATTAAATATCATTCTCCTCATTTACAATATATATATACACTTAAACACACTGTCTTTTTTCCGAGCAACAGCAACAAAATAATAATTAAAGCGACAATAAAATAAAATCTTAAAAGGAAAAAAAATTGAATCAGTTGCTGTTATTCATTCCAAATCTACCTGATATAATTAGAAAATATCTGATAGAAAATAGATTATCTAGCAACAAAATATCGTATGACACAAAATTAATTTTTTTTTTTTTTTATTATTCATTCATTTATTTATTTATTGCCATGATACATATTCATAATTTTTTTTTTAACAATATTAAATTTTTTAGAGCTTATACTATTGTATTTAAACCTATAACTATTCTTAATTATTACTTAGAGTAGCTAACTAATTTATTTATTAATTACAAACAAAAAAGGTAGCAAGGAATGAATTAATTTTGTACATTATTGTGGTTGTTGACTTAAATGAGAATTAATATTTATATAAATAATGTATGTAGTTTTGGGTTTTTTTTTAGAGAGTATGTAGTATTGATTTGTGTCAAGTAATTCTGTAGTTTTTTGCTATTGAATGCTACATTGTTTATTTTAGCTATAATTTTGTTTTATGCAGTTTTGAAAAAATTTGTTAACAAATGTAAAAATTTAAAATGTTTTTTTTTTATTATTTATAAATAATTAAAATTGAAAATTGTAATTCTTTTATTGAAAGCTTAAGAAAACTACATTTTCTGCTAGAGGAAGTTTTGAGGAAAAATTATTAATTGTTAAGGATGGTAAGCCCATGCTTGATTTACTAAGAACAACAACAATAAATCGGTGTAATCAACATTTTTCAATAAGCTCTTATAATTCGTATACGAGGCATTTTCCAACATTAATATAGAAAATTCATATTTACACTTTTTTACATTGTTTTCTTAAAGTCAAGAGCTTAAATTAAAGCTATATTTTCAGATGAAAATTTTAATAACAAAAACAGTATTTCCGAAATATTAACATTTTTAATTTAAACAGAATTAAACAACTCTTTTAATGAATAGTCTTAAGTTTGTTAATTGATAATAACACTTCCTCTACATACAACTATTTCAGTTTAGCGATCGTTTTTCTACCTAAACAGAATTAAAACTACTTTGAGAAATAGATGTGAACAATTCTAACTGTCGAATTTAGTCATCAGTTGAAAATTCCACGCCCCGTCACTGGTCATAGTGTACTTTTTGATATCACACAGCTCTTGGTGTAATTTAAATGGATTTTTGTAAAGAATAAGATTTAAAATTTTAAATTGGATGTGGATTAATACAAATTAGGAAATAAAAAACAAGATTTTAAATGGAAATAATATGGAACGCTTTAACAACTAATTATTGGACAGACCTAGCTATAATGTGGTAAATGTTATATTGTCTAATTTTTTTTCTAATCATAAACATTGCTTGAAACTGATTAGCCTGTTTCGATTGCATATGAGACTCGCTAATAGAATCCTAAAAATATTTTTACTAATATTTCTATCTTCGTCTATTTTGGTTTTGCCGTTTACCATTTAGCAATCGTCAATTTTTCATTTCATCGGTACTACATCAATGGTTAGATATCAATGACGCAATTTTTGTGGTCGACAATTAAGTGTTTTAACTGTTAAAAAACGATTACGTTTTAATGTACATACAACTGAGACTTACTAACAATTGTTGTTCTTTTATGCTTTTATACTTTGGGCCTAACTTTTAGAAGTATCTTTAATAAGTGTATAGCTATTAACATAGGTATTAACTTATGACTTTTACCCTTCTACTAACAGCATGTATCTGATTTAATTTATTTTTAGTTTTTTCTAATCAATGGTTGTGGTGTTTTATTAACTCTACTGGATGGTGACTTATTGCACAATTAAATTAAGCAAGCCTTCGTCTAGTAATAGACATCTGATGTCTGCTTGCTCTAAGGATAAATCTGACAGTATATAACTATAATTTTGAATTGCTTCATAGCCAGAAATCAACATGAATATTCTATTGATTATCATATTTGTGCAATACTCAATTATCATTATTTTTGTTTTTTTTTTTAATACTGTCAGATTTATGCTTAGAGCAAGCACATCAGACGTCTATTACTAGACGAAGGCTTGCTTTATTTAATTGTGCAATAACTCATCATCCAGGAGGGTTAGTAAATCACCGCCACCTTTGATTAAAATATTTAAAAATAAACTAAACCAGGTACATGCTGTTAGTAGAAGGGTCAAAAGTCATAAATTAATACCTATGTTAATAGCTATACATTTAATAAAAACACTTCAAAAAGTTAGGCCGAATGTATCAAAGCTAAAAAGAACAACAGTTGTTAGTTAGTCTCAGTTGAACGTACATTAAGACGTAATCGTTTTTTAATAGTTAAAACACTTAGTTAACGATCAAAAGAACTAGAGTTAGAATTTACTTCACGGAGCATTCTAGTGATTGGCTCGAATCTACCATATTCAGTAGGGTGGAAGGGAATGTGGAACAACTCAACGGTTCTGAGATTATTCCGATTGGATCTTGCAACCAAATAATTTGAAATTTCAGGGGCTAGCGTTACACCCGAAAGGATCTGGTGAATAAAAGAGATATCTGCAATTTACTTGGGTTTATTTTGTAAACCTTACGTGTTAATTTTTCGGTTATTTTTTGTAAAGGGAAACTAATATTATCTATAAAAGTTAATAGAAGATTTCACTATCAACCGAGATTTTATAGATGAATAAATGGAGCAAAAATATCAATAAAATACTCAGATCTATAAATAGCAAGCTCATGTTGCAAACTCATTAAATATTATGAAAAGTTTTCTTGAAAACTCCGTTGAAAATATTTAGTGATCTTGAGCGAGGTTTCAAGAAAGTTTTCACCAATTTTGGTCGTCAAAAGGTTTTCTTATTGTTCTTCTATTGCCAGTAGTTTAGGTCAGTATAATACCTTTCCGTATATGTATAATATTGCAATTTATTACTAAAGTGGAAAAAATAATGTTTTTGAGTATTTATTTATCAATTTCCTAATATCAACTAATCAAAAGTGGAAACTTATTACAGTTATTTAGGGTAATACCAAATTATACTCTTATAAAATTTCATTATTCATATTTGAATATTATTTTACTATTTTTTTTATTTATTTCACTTCAATCTACAGGAATAACCTTACAGATTTTGTTTACATTTTATGATTAAAAAAATATGGTGATTTTCCTTTTAAAATTTTGTCTGCTATAATGAAAATCCATTATAGAATGGCATTTATTATAATATAATCTTTGTGAATTAACGATGGGTTCCGAAAATCCATAGTTCGTCCTATGAGAATCTAAATAAAGAAAATTTCTATCACGAATAGTATAAAATGGTACATAGATATTATATAAATTTAAAATAAAAGGACAGTTTATTTTAGCTGACAAAATGTCATACGAGAACATTACAGCGGCCACATTTCACCTAGCTTCAAGTGTTGAAATATCTATGAGTTGGCATTTAGCTAGATAACTCGTTGTATAGGGTTGCCAATTGAACTTACGAAGACAGAATTTGATCATATTCTTTTGAACCGATTCAATTCTTTTTATATGCCTAGCGTAAAACGGCATCCAAATAGGAGAAGCATATTCAAGGTCAGGACGAACAAGAGAAGTATATAATGATTTAAACGTATAAGGATCAGTAAAATTTATGGAATTTCGTTTAATAAAACCTAGCATAGAGAAAGCTTTTGCTGTTATGAAATCTATATGAGGATTAAATGTTAATTTGCTGTCAAGAATTACTCCGAGATCTTTAACCTCACTAACATGTTCTATAACAGAATCATGAAATTTGTAATTATATTGAATTAAATTTCTGTTTCTATAAAAGGACATACAATTACATTTTTTGATGTTTAAGTCAAAACTGTTTTCAATGCACCAGGAATGAAATGTATCTAAATCTTTTTGTAGGGCTAGGCAATCATCATTTGATCTAATGATAGAGAATAATTTGGTGTCATCAACATATGAAAGAGTTGAATTTTTAATTTTACAATCAACATCATTCATGTAAAGAAAAAATAACAGTGGACCCATATAGGTACCTTGAGGAAAACCAGAGGTGGCTTCAAATATAGAAGATTTTTTATTTGAAATCGTAACGGAAAGTTTACGGCCAATTAAGTAGGATTGTAACCATGTAAGCATTTTCTCATGAATTCCTAGTAATTCAATTTTAAATAGGAGTTTCAGGTGGTTTACTTTATCAAATGCCTTAGATATGTCTGTGAAAATGCTATCAACTTGATAACCCTTTTCAACTGAATTAATGGTTTTATGTAGAAAAATAGATAGATTAGTAGCTGTAGATCTACCTTGAATAAAACCATGTTGATTTGGAGATATGTTTTCCTTGATTAGAAAATAAATTTTGTCTGTGACAATAGTTTCAAAAAGTTTGGGGATTGCAGATAGTTTAGCTATAGGACGATAATTTTCAACTAAAATTCTTGATCCAGATTTAAAGATGGGAACAATATTAGAGTATTTCCAATCATTTAGGAAAGCACCATCATCTAACGATCTGTTAAAGATTTTACAAAGGGGTTACTGAACCCCTTAAAATACATTTTTTTTTAAATTAAATTTGGAATACCATCTGGACCAGCGCTTAAATTTAGATCAAGGGATTCAATCTTATTGTAAATATCATCATAAGAAAGAGACATAGAATCTAGATCTAGTAGTGGACCATGTGTATTTAATAGTGGAACTACTGGTGTTGAGGGGTTATTTTGTATATGACATTTTAAATTTTTCACTCCGAAAAAGTGTAGCTATAGCAAATTTTGAGCAAGTTTTAGAAAGGACTGATCTCTTGAAAAAATAATCTCGACCGAAATATGTACTGTTTTCGATAAATTTTTATTAACCCTTTTAATGCCGAAAACAACCCCAATATATGTTCATTACACTCTTAACAGTTTTTTTTTACAAAACTTAAAATTTACAAATAAACAGACACACGGGACGGAACAGACGGCAATTTTTCAGCACAACTTCCGATATTATAATTGTTAACGATACACAACTGCACATAAATGTATGTAATACATACATAATTATCATTATTAATTTTTTCTAATTTTAACTTACTTTTATAGCTGGTCACTTTAATTTTGTCTTGTGAATAATTTTTAATTTTAAAAAGTAAATTTTCAATTCACATTAACAAAAATCATTTTTATTTTCTAGGCTATATAGAACTCTAAATTTCTTCAAATGATATACATCATACCCCAATAACTTTACAAAACAATTGTCTACTCATTTATTATAGAGATAAGTTTCTATTTAGTTATTTTTAGTTTATTTGAAATTTTTCTAAAAACATTACACACAAAAATAATAACAAGTCTTGTATAAATATAAAATATTTTTGGAAAATCTTTTACTTCTAAATATATATATATATGTATATATATATATTATGTACTTATGTTTATGAGTTTATTTTTAGTAGTTAGGTACAATATTATAGTATATTAATTTACATTTAAAGTAAAATGCATAATTTTTGTAATCAAGAATGACAGTAAGAATAACAATAGGAGATGTACGACAATGAAAAAACTCAAATATGTATGATATTTATTTAAAAATGATTTTTAATATAAGAAATATACATTTCAGATATATATATATAGATATATGTATAGATATATGTATATGAATATCCTTAATGTTATGAATGTAGTAGTAATTGATATTATAATAAATTGAAATATAAATAAAACAAAAATAAATATAATTCGAATAAGTATATAGAATAATATAAATAAAAAAATAAATACGATTAGAACGGGTATATTGTAAAAAAAGAAAACTTCTTACATTATTAATCTACAAAAAATTTATTATTTTTTTACTTTTTATTAAATTTATTATTTTTTTACTTCTATATTAACTGAATAGCACTTTTTACTGTAATGAAAAACTGGTTAAAATATTTGTGAAAAAATTTTAAATTTTAAAATAGTTGAAGACTTAAATTCGTTAAATTTTTGCTTTCTAATAAATTATCTTTATAATTATGATTTACTTTATCTTGTTATAATTTTTGCATTTTTAGTAAAGATGCCTATATATTTAGTTCATTTATGACTTCCTAAAGCTCATGTTGAAGCTCCAGTTTTTGGTTAAATAATTTTAGCTGGAATTATACTTAAATTAGGGGGGTATGGATTGTTACGTGTATTTCCTTTATTTATATTGAGAGGGCAGAAATTTAATTTTATTTGAGTTAGTATTAGATTAGTTGGAAGAGTTTTAGTAAGACTAATTTGTTTACGACAGACAGATTTAAAATCTTTAACTGCTTATTCTTCTGTTGCTAATATAGGTATTGTATTAAGAGGACTAATAACTTCAACATATTGAGGAATATCAGGTGCCTGTACTTTAATGATTGCTCATGGTTTATGTTTTCCGGTTTGTTTTGTTTAGCAAATATTTCTTATGAACGTTTAGGGAGTCGTAGATTAATAATTAATAAAGTTATTTTAAATTTTATACCTAGAATAGCTTTATGATGATTTTATTAAGTGCTAGAAATATAGCTGCTCCTCTTACTTTAAACTGATTAAGGGAAATTAGTTTATTAAATAGCATTATTAGATGATCTGGAGTAACTATAACTATGTTAGCTTTATTATCTTTTTTTAAAGCTGCATATACTCTTTATCTATACTCTTATAGGAGCCTAAATGAAATCTACATATCTTAATTTTTATATACTCTGTACCAGCTCTAAGCTATAACTGCTATAAGCTGTTTGAGAGAAAATAAAAATAAATAGTTTGAAAATTATTTATTATTGAGTCAAGAATTTTTTTAAAGTATTCTACTTCTAAGAACCGTTCTCTTAAAATTAATAAATTTCTCTTTTAACAAAAATGACTTATCTTTTTCTGTCTCTTTAATATTCAAATGTCTTTCATAATATATTTATGCAGTTTTTTTCTTTTATATAAACATTAATCAGAATTTTCATTTGCAAATATATTATAAGGGCTAATGATAATGACATTAAGTCTGTATGTTAACTTTTATTTGCAAAAATTTGTAAATCAGAGGAAAAATCACGTGATCATAAAATTCTGCGAGTGTAGTTAAAATGTTTTCTTTTACAAATAAAAGTAGACATACGCAAAATTTTCATAAATTTTTCCAAATTTTTTCATATCAAAAATATCCGACTTTTAGGTTATGTGATTTTTTAAAATTTGAATTAATTTAGTAATTTTCTGAAATTTTTTGTAAAATTATTGAATGTTTTTATTGAAAAAAATTAAATTAAATAATTTTTTGTGGTTTTGGTCTTTTTGTCGGTAAAAAGTTATATAAATAAGTTTTCAGGTTAGTTATACCCTATTTATATTCAATTTATATAAATTTGCGAGTTAACATACAGACCAATTATAAGGGCTAACCATAATGACATTGAGCTGGCTTAAGCTAATATCAAAACTAAACGGAAAGCCAAAATAAGGTTTTGTAATTTTTTTAATTTACCGATAATAGATTTTATCTAACTTAAAATAAAAATACGTAGACAAACAAAAGTTTTATTAAAATTAAATTATATTTTGTTGTTATTTTAATTTTGTTTTTTTATTTTATTTTGTCATTTTAATTTTGTGTAATCGTATTTATTCTTAGTGTTATTTTAGTAATATTTTAATTAATGTTTTTTTATTTTTTCTGATTTTATTATTATTATGTATAATTAATTAGTTTGGAAGTAATTTAATTTAAAATATATTTTATAATTTCATAAATGTATAGACAAAATTTAGGAGCCTTTACCGGAAGTATGTAAATAAATGTAAATTATTTTATTATAGATAACAAATTTTTTACTGAAACACCCCAATTTCCCATAATTTGTATAATATCAATTAGTAATAACATTTCCTAAATCAACATGTCAAAATTTCCGTACAGAATATACGAATGCAATCGCACTTTGTTAAACTAATTAAAGTTAACGAAAGCTTAACGAAATTCTCTGATATTTCTATTTTATGGGTTTGTTCGCTCAATACAATTTACATTTATTTATTATACATTATTAATCATACATTTCTTTAAGCTGACTTAAATAAACTCAATGTCATTATGATTTGTCCTTTAATATCTTCATTAAATCTAAGGTGTTTAGGTTACTAATGAATACACAATGCTTCATCAGAAATTATGAAATTAGAAAAGACTTAAAAATATAATCAGTTGAAAAAGCTGAAAGCAATAAAAAATTTAAAATATGTACTGTGCAGGTTAGAAGTACAAGTACTTACATCTAAACATATTATCGCATCACAACTGTTGTATTCACATTAATAAGCACCACATTTAAAATAGTTTCATTCATCAGGTTGCAAGATTGACATCCCTTCCAATTTGTTAAATTTCTATTACAAACGTCATTATTGAAATAATAAATTCATCAAAATTGCTGTATGTTTAATTTTTTATTTGCATGCCCTTTACAAATTTTTGGAGTACTTAAGAGTTTAAAATGTGACGTCAGCGCTCTCTCTTAAAGAAATTTTTGCAAATGAAATATCTATTTTGTAAAATAAATTTATAAATTTACTATCAAATTTTTGTTGTTGTTTTAAATGTCAAATCAATTTTTGACCCTTTTTTACCTTTGATACCTTTTTTATACTTTTTACTGGCAAAAAAGACAAAAACCGAGAAAAATATTTAAATTTAATTCTTTGCAACAAAAACATTAAAAATTTTAGAAAATTACTAATCAATTCTAATTTTAAAAAATCACATAACCTAAAAATCAGTCAATTTTTAAGATTATATTTATGCAAATTTTGTGTATGTTTACTTTTTTTTGCAAATGATATTATTTTCACTGTTCTCGCAGAATTTATTGATCACGTGATTTTTTCTCTTATTTGAAAATTTTTACAAATTCATCTCAAATAAAAAATATAAAAAATCAAAAACAAAAAAAATCAGTTGAATTGTTCATATGACTAGCAAATTTATTTTTATATAGTAGAGTTAGAGTACTTCATTTTGATATAGTAGGTCACTTGAATTCTTCATTTTTATCTTTTTAAGTAACTATTTCTAAATTTTTGTTATTTGTAGTAATAATATAGTTTTTATTAAAATTATGTATTATGTAGACATATATATACGTACCTCCTTAATGACAAAACTTTTTATTTTTAGTAATTTTATCACTAAATGCTTCTTACTATAAGGAATATATCGGAAACGAAGCAGTATATGAGGGACGTGTATTTATGTGTCCTAAATAAAACTTACTAACCACAAAACTTTTTATTAAACACGAGTGGTTTCTGCTATATCGTGCGAAGTCTATGTCAGTACGTAAATTACTGTTTTTTTAAAAACTTTAAATTTGACTTCAACTTGAAATATAATTACTCAACGGGGGCCCCTAGTATTAAAATAAATCGTAAATAAAACTAAATAAAATATTATATTTGTATTGTATTTGCTATTTATAAACAATTTATTTATTCTATTATCAAATGCTTACTTTAAAATGTTGTTTAATAATCATTGTTAAATTATTGTTACTCATATTATATGTATACAATAAATATCATATTATACATCCTAAATTCTAAAGTTCATCCCATTTAGGAAAAAAAAAAAACCGGTTTACTTTCTTTTAACTTTATTAAATCAAAAAATATATCAACATACAGAAATAAAATCAAAATGTAGGTGAAGAATAGAAAAAAGCAAATAAAAAATATATAATTTTAATATATATTTAAAAGACTATATTATGTTTTAAAATATATTTTAAATAGAAAAACAAATTTGTTGATGTTAAGATTAATAGGAAAAAAATAAAAAATATGAAAAGTTAAGAAATTAATGTTTAATTTAAAGTGTTTAATTTTCTTTATTTAATGGATTTAGATGAATTTGATGTGACAAAATTTTTTTGATGAATTCTTTTATCAATTTAAAAATTTTTATTTTTACAATAATTATTCATCAAAATATTGCACCAAGTTTTTATAGATTTTTTAAATATATCATATAAGAAATTTCTGTGGCCTTTAAAGCGCCATCTTAACAAAAAAAAGTGCCAAATGTCATGTCTGTATATTTAGGATGTCTTGCTCCTACATACCATTTTCATTTCACGTTATTAATTAGTTTTTTTTCTCTTTCAATTATTCTAATCATATGTGTTATGCCTATAATATAATTTTTATATCTATCCGTCAACATTAAATATATTTTTTCGTTATTATGTCAATCCATTATATTTTTCCCTCCTTCCGTCAATATTAAACACTAAAATTTAAGTCATAATTGAACATTTTCAAAACATTATCGTTCATATTGACATTGGTATATTGTTAAAATACAATTTCTTTACTTGAATTTTATCTGTTATGTATTTTTTTTTTCTTATAAATAATGCCTTCTATACAATGTTCGTAATTGTATGTACTGTATATAGCTAATAAAATAAACTTCCTTATAATATAATATAAATTTATATGATCAATTAAACATATTTAAACATTTATTGATTAAATCTTTCTTAATTTGCACAGTAAACAACAAAATTATTTATTCAATAAAATTTTTATGTTAAAAAATAAAAGCGTCGACCCGATATCGAATTTTTCAATTGAAGTTTAAATGGTTTGATGAATAATGGGTTTTTCCATATATGTATGTACTTTGAAAACCTTAAAAGTTTTCTGTTGTTTGTGTTTTGTACTCAAGTTGGCTCGACCGTTTTTTTTATAGTATAATTCATTTTTAAGTACTTGTGTACCTCCAACTGAGATACGATAGGATTTGAAAGAAAAGTTATTATTAGAAATTTATATTTTTTTTTTTATTTCAGTTATATTGTACTAATAAGTTATACAATATACGGTATTGTTTGAATGTGGGAACACATAAGAAAGGTAATGATCCCATACTCTTGAAATCATGAATCTAAAAAATTAAATAGCTAGTGAAAAATTGATGATTAATTAATGGTATATGTGGGTTTAGTAAGTTAAAGCTCTCGCACGTTAGACTGTATTCAAACAGATTTTTTCAATATTTTCCAATATATTACATTTAAGCGCGAAAATGAAAAAAATATGTTAAGGCGTGAACTTTATTCTAAACTAATTGTTTCTGTAACACTATTCGCAGTCGAATTAATTTAAAACTAAAATTTAACATAATTTTCCTACCTTGACATACAAAATATAAAATTTTTATAACAACTGTAAAATATGTAATCAAATTTAAAATTTTATCACTATTTACAAGCTTACAAAACATATTAGATTGTAATTTAAAAATATGTGCAAATGTATATATACATACATGTATATATTTATATGCACGTTAACGTGTAAAACAACGATGTGTTGTAAAAGGATGTGTTCTCAAGAAAAACAAAACAAAAAAAATAAAAATGTATAGGTACATAAAACATAAATTTTACATGATACTCGTAGCTCTACATATACATATATAGATATATATAGATATATAGACCAACTAAAAAAACAAAGTAGACAAAATCAATTAGCGTTGATATGAGTTTGAGGTATATATATAGACCTCTTCAAAAGTTTTGTATATTCTTCAAAAGCAGAACAACAACACATTTTAAAGAAACGTGTTATATGATCTAGTTTAAGGATATATGTACTACATAGTAAATTAGAAAATATCTTTAAATTTTTTTAATCCTTTTTTTTTATAAATATACATAAAAATAGCTGTATCCTGTATATTTATAGACTTGAACTAAAAAAATATGTTATCACTTCCTTTATTTGTTTTTTTTTTTAAATCATTGGAAAAACGAAATTGTCTATCTATACCTATTCTAGTTTAAGAATAGTTTTCATAAAATATACTATCGTTTCAATATCAAATAACGTCACTTACACTATAATCATAATCAATAACAGTTGGATTCTTTTGTTAGATATCATAATGGAATGCTTTAATGTTAATCCCATGCATAATCCCTGCAATGTTGTTAAGCTCGTCCCAATCCCACAATTCCTGTAATGTTAAGCCAGTCAGTATTTAAATTTTTTTTGTTAAGAATAAAATTGAACAGAATAGAACATAGAACTTTCTACTTAAAATTAAATACACAATCGAATTATTTCTATTTTGAAGAAAGACCTAAAAAATTATCAAGAAAGTGAAACGTAAAACATTCATGAAATTTAACTAGTGTTACGTTAACTCTATACCAAAAATTACTACCTAGTAGCATTAAAGTACTACTCGGGTTACGTAAGTAATGTCATTAAAAGGGTGCAACCTAGTGCCACCAATTGTCTTTCAGAAGGTCTCATTGAGTAGTCGGTTCCACAATTTACTATAAGCTTCTATTTCATAAATCACATATTTAAGACACTGTTGACAATGTTAATAAAATTTATTTATTATTTATATAATAAAAAATCAATATTTTCTATTCAGAATTTAAAAAAAAAAAATAATTCAAAATAGGAATTAAAAAATACTTTATTTCAATGTCGGTACATGAAGCAGCATTAGTTCATTATTGAAATTAGTCCAATGTATTTTTTTTTTCAATTTAACTAAATATGCTAATCTTATAGACCTAACCCTTCCCATCCTTTCCATCTCCGCAAAAAAGTTTAGCAAAAAGGACGAAACATATGTTTGAGATTGTGAAATTAAACGGTTATACTATAGAAAGCCATCACTCACTTACCAACAGCCCAAAAACTGACTAGCAATGGGATTTAGTCAGATTTTCTTTACCCTTAGAGCGAAACTAAAATAACACAGGTTAGATGTAGTATATTGAAGCAAAGCCAATCAGCTCAAGACTGTTCTAAGATCAACATTACACGCTAGATAGCCCAGTAGGTAGAGCGACTATCAATCGAAAGATCCCAAGTTCGATTCCGAATGAAGCCAAAAAATTCTTGATGGGTTTTTCGGCTGGGTTCAGTCATTGTTGTCATTGGAATAAATAAAATGATAAAAAAAGAATTGAGAGTATAATATTGGAACTATTAAATAAAATGGAACTGCGCTAATTAAGATAACTGCTTAATTTCTAACAATAATAGTAGTTTTCCACATTAAATGAGTTTGTAAGCTAGAAATTTGATAAAAAAATACTCGAAAACATTGTAGTAAAATATGGAGTTAAAAACACGTAAAAAATATGGAGTAAAAAACATATGGAGTTGCAGTACGATACTTAATTTAGCACGAAAAAATAATTCTACCTAAGTTACTGTTACGAACATAAAAAAGCAAAAACTAAGAACCTAATTGATCAAATGGTAAAATTGGGAATATACAAGGTCAATTGAAGGCAATTACACAAACCAGATTCAACACAGATGGCATTTGAAAAATGATTAAAATGAGACTAAACAAAATAATCAATATAAAGCAAATTTACAAACACATGTGGGTACAAATATTTTTTTAAAATTATTACTGGCCCCCGCACACAAATAGTACTAATCAGACAGTACACAAATCCATTCAATTTTGCACATCATACTTTTTTCTATCTTGTCCCACTGTGTTGACTATCTTCTAACTCACTAATTTCGGATTTAAATTTAAATAATCACTTCTAATTGAAATATTCGCTTTTATTGTATTAACTTTGTAAATATGTACCCCGTTTTCGGGGTTTAATCGTTGTCATTTTCCTTCTTTTACTTTATTTTATAATAACATAGAAACAAACCCATCGAAGTTCTATAATATGGCGACTTTTTATTCAAATTAATGTTAATCTTGAACTTCTGCACGTTATATTTTAGAATATACCATTTGAATCTGGAAGCACATCGGATGAAATATTCTTTCACATTTGTGACGTATGGATGGATATGAATAAATTTTCGTAGTTTGTTTTAAGCTGGATTTTCATTGATCAATATTTAAAATCTTAGAAATTTTATCGGCTCTAAAAAGGTAAGGGATAACATGAAATGACATTATCTTATATGAGAGCTCAATGCGTACGACAATAACATAAAATATCATTTACCGGGGATATTTTCACAAAATTTGGGATATTATACTTTGATAAAGTATATTTTTAAAATAGCGGGGATAGTTTCTTTATAGTGGCACGACTTTTTTAACAACTTTTCGAGTAAATGTTTGTAAAAAAAATAATTTTTTTCAACAGATGGTTTTGACTGTTGAATTGTTGTTTTTTTGTGTATAAAATAAATTTCCCAAATAAAGATTTAGGGAATTCTTGGCAGCGGTCTATTTTTTTCTTACATGAAAATTCAATAGGCTATCTCGCTTTTTAGAGCCAATAAAATTTTTAAGATTTTAAATATTGCTCAATGAAAATACACCTTTATGGAGTGGACATTCACCTCTCCTCTTGTTTCGCGTTGAAAATGTTTTAGATGCTTTTATTTTTGTTGAACCAATGTTCACACCACAAGTGTGAATTTAACAAATAAAAATCTCACATCCCTTTTAGGCTGCATTACAGACTCTGAGAATATTTTCAAGCTTTACTTGCTCATAGAGAAAAAAAACATTATAACTGTACCTAAATAAAATACTGTTAATGTGGCAATGGAATGGAAGGGTCGTTTTCGAAATCTTGCTTTTAAAAATATCAATTTTTCAAAATGATGTTTTTCAAAATTTCGCTTTTTTTAAAAATTTCGCTTTTTTTAAAAATCTAGCTTTTTTTAAATTATATAAAAATTCTGGAAAAAAGAAGATATCGCCCATGTTTTGTATCCAACTATTATTAAAGTTATTATTCTAAAATTAAAACAACATTTTGAAAAAACGATATTTAAAAAGCGATATTTTACGAGACGAGATTTCGTTACGTCCCCGTATTTTGTACATACGTAACTCACTATGTTCTGAATGTTTAATTATTGGATGAAACTGTTGAAGCCATTATTTATTGTAACTATTTATATATTTGTTCAGCTTTTCATCCTAAAAATGCCACCACAACGAAGAAAATGTGTATTTAATTCCAAATTAGAAGAAGAATTTCCGCACATTAAAAAAATGTCATAAAATGATGACAAATGCTCTAAATGCGGTGCATCTTTTTACATTTCTAATGGAGCAAGGACATTAATTATTCAGCATTGGAAAACTGAAAAACATAAAAAGGCTAACATTGCAACTGTTTCTAGTACAAATATAAATAGTTTTTTACGAAGTGCGATATTCACCAGCAAAGAAGAAAAATTAGCAAAAAATTAAGGTTTGTGGGCTTATCATGCAGTAAAACACAACCATTCATTCCGATCTAATGACTGTACGTCAAAACTAATAAAAAATTGTTTTGAGGAAAAATATGCTTGTGCAGGAACAAAGACAGAAGCAATTATTTGCAACATTTTTCAACCGTTGTCTTTGGCTTGGCTTAAGACTGATCGCTTAAGACTGATCTTCTAATCTAGTTAAGAAATTAATTACTACTAATTGAAAGTAAATTATCGACATATAAAATATGGGTGGAGATATTCAAACATTTTGATTCGAAACAAATAATTTATAAAAATAAAAACGTACTAAAATTAATAGAATTTTGCCTGTGCTTGCCTGGTTCGAATGCTGCTACCGAGTAAATATTTTCGGTGATGAACAATTTTCCATCCAGTTAAATCCAGTTTAAAATTAAAATTTTTAAGGTACTGCTAATAACAAAATACAATTTTGATATGAATTATTTGGAGTTTTCTGAATATTTGCATTCTAATAAAGCTATTTTTTAAAAAAATACATAATTCAGAAAAATATAAAAAAGCATATAAAAAAATATTAATACCTTTTAATTGAAAAAATTAATAAAAATGAAGTGGCAATGTTTTTAATTTAATGCAATTTAATAATCTATAATTATAATTGACAAGCATTTGAGGACCTGCGCAGTAGACACCTTTTCATTTTATCTCTCTTCTCCATAATGAAATCTTAATATATAATAAGTAAGTTGTAAACAAAACAATAATGCGCACACAGTTGAAAAATTTTTATTCATATGGTTTTATTATTCACCAAATACATTAAGAAATAGGTAGAAACGAAATAGAAAATGAGAAGTAAGGTATTTATGTTTTTTAACGAAAACATACTAATTTCAAAGCTTTTCATTAAATCATGAGTGTTTTCTGCTTTGTAATGAGAAGTCTATATCAGTCCATACAAATCCCTGTTCTTTTAAAAACTTGAAATCTGGTTTAAACTTGAATTATAATTACTCAACAGTGGCCCCTAGTATATAATATATATAGTAACAATATTTTCAAGATTAAAATAATATTCTAACATCTATAGGGAATAGGTACGGAATAAAAGGTTAAAATGTGAAAATGTTACAATGAGCAGAAAAGAAAAGAAAAATAAGATGAGAGAAATGAGAAACAAGTACATATCAGTGTTTAGTTTTACATGCAGTAGATTTGTGACTTCCGGAGTAGATTTTTTATACTATAATTATCTTATTTAATGTTTTTTTCTATAGGCTTTATTATTTATTTTAAATAAAAAACCATTTCAATTATTATTTATTTGAATTATTTATTGGATCATTAGATCATTTAAAGTTCATTAAAATTATTTTATTGCAAGAAAATGTAATTACAAAAATATTACAAGGCTCCCTCTAATTACAAAAATATTACAAGTGTTAAAATACAAGGCATTTTATTGTACTGATTTCTATTTTTAAAATAAAACAAAGATATAATTTCGTATTTTCCACCGATAAATTTAAATTTTTTAAATTAGCAGTTTTAGTACTGAATTTGTTTACATATTGGATTATTGTACTAGGAGTAGTTTTGGTTAAAAAAGAAGTAGCGCAGTAAAAATGAAAATTTATTGAAAAGTGGAGTAGATTTACTTCTATTGCAGTAAAGTGAGAGCACTGGTACATATTAATAGCCCTGTCGTGCCTTTTAGTAAATTAAAATATGACTTCAGCGTAAAATATTACTTAACCAACAAGGGCAGCTCCTAGTTTAAACGAATATCATTCGATATCAATTGTATCGATTTTTTTTTAAAATTCCACTAGAATATAAAAAAAAATACATTTTTTTCTCAACAAATCTGTATTCAAAATCAGGATCTTCTTTATTACCACATTCTGTAAACTAGAGTAAAACTATTTTCTATATTTTTTTAAATTTCATACTCATATGGTAGCAAAAACAAAAAAAACTCAAACACAATTAGTTAGTATAAAACCACCAGACTATCATCTGACAACCCAAAAGGAAATTCAAGAAAAAGAAATCATCAACTGAAGTTCCTCAATAGACAGAAATTAGAAGTGCTAATATTAAATTTTTGTTTTCTTTTAGCTACTTTACTATATACATACATACATACATACATATAACATCAATTTAAGAACTAGACATAAAGAACAAAAAATAATAAATAAATAGAAAATAACTTCAATAATAAAAATTCACCACTAAAGCAGTATATAATACAGCAGTATCAGAATTAGATAGCTAGAGCTCCAGTCTCTCAACTATATTTATAGACAAAATTCTATTTTTTTTTTTTTATCTCATTTTAACTAGACATTCTTTCTCTATTTATTTACATACTATTATATATGTTTATATATACTTATTTATGTATGTACAATGGATGTGTGTGTACATATCTAGTAAATTTATAGAGAATAGGCAAACATATTTTGTTTTGTCTGATTGTAAAGAAAAACTAAAATAAAAAATAATAAAAAAAAAAATAATGACAAACAAGAAAAAACGATAAAAAAAAAACAAAAATTTGTCATCTAGGTCCAGCCAGATATAAAAAAAAAATTTCCGGGTTAATTTAGCAAAAACAAGAACCATTTTAAAATACAAACTTGCCTTTTTTCTTTATTTATATTTTTTTTATTTGTAGGTTTTTGCCTTCTTTTTTAATTATTAAGAAAATATTACAGGGTATTTCAGTAATAAGAAATTTTGATAGAAACTATTTAGTAGTGAAAATAATTATTAAAAAAACTATTATGCTTATTACTCTATTTTTCGATACTATTGCTAGTAATTATAGGTGGATTAACTGTTCATGACGCAATTATGTATTTCATTCCGAAAAATCGATAATTTTTCAGATAATTTTTTGTATATTAAACTTTAATGCGAAAAGCAACATCCATAACCGGATCTCGATTCGAAATCGTAACCTGTGATTAGTAAGAACTTAATTATTGCTGTACCATATTTTTTTATTATAGCCAAAACTTAGGTTTTGAACCTTTAAGTACTTGCGGTACGTTCACTATTTGAAAAAGGAAAGGACAGTTGAAGGAAAGAAAAGAAAAAGGAAGAAGAAAAGCTTACTTGTCATCCGTGTGAAACAAATTTACATAAGGTTTCACTCATACCCTTAATATTTTTTAAGTATCAGTTTTTTTAGAAGTTATCGGTTTTTAAACTTTGAAAATGTTAATAAATTTGGTTTGAGGAAAATCAGATAACCCGCAATAATTGTTCGTTAAATTTTTCGTAAACAAACTATACTACACATGAGAAAAAAAATTAAAGCGGAGAACGTTACCGCAACAAATAAAAGTTTGAAAGTGTGTTTGTGAATTTGTGATGGGTTCTTTTGTATCCGTAAAGTATTTTCCAATTCCAGTAAAGGTCAGGATTTAAAATTTTGCACAATTTTCAGGTTGAGGATCATAATAAATGGAAAAATCAAAAAAAAAAATGACAAGTGATAGTCCATATCAAGCTTAATTTATCAAAATGACTTTATTGCTTGTTCGTGGGTTTATTCGTATTAAATTTAACCAGTGTACTGCATGAATCCATTCATATTGTGAATACTTGTGAATATACTTACATTTAACAATATACAAACAAAAACAATACAAATAAAAAATAAAATTCAAGAAATTGAGCAGCCTCCAGCAAAAATAGCTCCGGATCCTGTTTCACAAAGCCGAAAAAAATGTTTTTTTTGTTTTATTTTTTTAACTTGTCTTTAGTACAATGGCTCTTCAGCACGTTGCAAGCAAAAAATTTTGTAAAAATCAATCCCAATGTAGCATTTTAAAGTTCATGATCCCAAAAAAATTTTGTAACACTGATGTTTATACTACTTATATATGATAATTCCAATCGATCTATTGAATATATTGTAAAATCGTCAATATATATTCCCTATAATATGATTAACTCAATAAGTGAATCATATTAAATTCATATTAAGTATGTATTGATTTTTCATAAATCTAAGTAAGTGTAAATTGTTGATTTGTATGAAATCAAGTAACTCATATTGTATTGCATTGTATTATGATTTAATGATGGAGTTATTTTTGTTTTCAAGTGGTTTCATTATGCAGTTCTCTGGTAGATACCTACTGAATATTTCAATCAAATATAAATAAATTAAATATCCAAATATTTCAATTAAAAATATTTAGTATTTAATAAGTTAGAGAGCATGTGAAACTATTTTGAGTATTTTATTAAGAATATAAATCGAAATGTCAAATTTGTATGTCCATTTGCTTTACATTATATACTTATACTAATAAATGAATAATAATAAAGAAGGTATAACAAAAATTAAAAAAAAACACTTTCCAGTGTGATATTTCAAAAGTCTGTAGTGTCTATTTGACAATAAATACTGAAAATGGATTGCCCAAAATGTGATAAGTCACTTAGCTATTAGAATTAAAGAATATAGGATACATTTTATCCATATTAAATAAATAATAAAATAATGATTTGAAGATTAGTCTAACAGGTCCCGTCCACTTTCTTTGAATTTTTTTTGAATACTTACAGCAGTGTATAACAAGTAACTTGAAAGCACCCTGTATAATAAATACTAATAACAGTTTATTATTATTATTATTATTATTATTATTATAATTTTAATAATATCCTAAGCTAATAGTACTTAAAAAGGATTTAAACTTTGTAGTGCTATTGATGCATCTATATTTCTACATATAAGTATATAAAAAAAAATTTATGTACATCGTAAAATAAGAAAACATTACTAAAAATAAAAACACTAGATGTGATCTGATCCCAAATAGAATAAAAAAACATGAAAAAAAATTATAATTTCAACAAAACAATTTTACGCCCCAAGTACGACTAAATTAATGACTTGGGGAACCTCACTATTGTCCTCCTTTATATTTTATCTTTTTTTTTTATATTATATTTTTTTTTTTGAAAATCACTCTTTTCTTTTTGGGTGTATACTTTTCTATAAAATAATTTTTATTTTTATTTTTTAGCTTTGTAAATTAACTAAATTTTATTTAAAATCCTTTAGGGATAAATTGCAACAAAACTGAAAACAACAAAAAAAAAAATTAAAACTTTAATATGATATTTTTTATATATACATAAATACATTAAATTAAAAATATAAATTATTGTTTAAGTAAACAATATAGCAGTAAGAAACAATGAGCTTATAATTACGTTGTCCAAAGTGTTTATATGAGTATGAAATTTTTTAAAGTATAGTTGGAAGAATAAAAATAAAATTAAAAATAACTCATCTAAAATTTTTTTTTCTTTTTCCATTATTATCATTGTCCTAAAATCCGACCGGTGCTGTATATAGGACAGATTCATTTTTTTTTTCATTGAGAATGTTACATTTACATCTTAAAATGATAACAATAATTTGCTTTGGCCGGTTGAAGTCGACATAGAACGGTTGAAGTTATCGAACAGAGGACAGTTACACATGACAGAACAAAAATGGAGCAGAGTTGTAAACGAAATTACGACTGTACAACCCGCTATTGAACCTACAGTTCATGGTATTTAAAAGTATACATTAGTAGAATAATTAAAATTAATTTAATTATTTACTGGCTTTACTATACACATATATAGTTTTTTAGATTGATTTAAAATAACCAAATTTAAAAATTAGAGTTATTGAACGATACTTAATGTTTTTTAATTACCAAGAACAAAAATTAAAGAAATAAAAATGTCTCTTTATTTTTAACAAATTTTAAAGTAAATTTTTTTTTAACTTTTCGAACTATTTATTTGTTAAACATAATATGATTAATACCTATATTTAATAAATAATTTCAATTGAATCCACTACTCTAAAGCTCTTTACCACTACATAAAAATTAGTAACTTAGCAACTACACAATTTATTAAATAAAGGAGAAAGAAGAGCAGGTGCACAAAATAGCTGAAGAAAAATAGCAATTTTCTGATCATTATACATTAAAAAAATTTTATACTGCACTCGTTCGTCTACATCTCGAAAATGCTTGTCCAATTTGGATGCCTTATTATAATAATTAAGAGAATAGAGTTCGTTCAAAAGAATATGATTAGGTTTTGTCTACGTAAATTCAACTGGCAACCCTAATATTACTGGATATTTAGCTAAATGTCAACTTATTAAGCTTTCTACTCTTGAGGCTATGCGAAATGCTGCTTCCGTGATGTTTTCGCATGATATCTTATCTTGCAGAGTCTTTATAATATCTATGCTCCATAGTGCGCGATTTCAGAAACCAAAAATTTTTATATTTTCATAGTCATAGAACGAACTATGGTTTTTCCGAACGTATAGCAAACTCTCAGCGCTTATTTAATAACAGTTTTTCACTAATTCAGACTTCAACTACAGTAGATTCGTTTTTAGGAGAAAAATCAACATGTTTTTTGATAAATAGCAATAATTCTTCTAATTTTAATTAATTATAATTTTATTCGTACCTAACTGATAGCGTATACCTAAAATGTAATGATTATTTAATTGAAGTACATGTTATCGAATCTGGTGTACCGAAAAATAGACTCGGGCTGCTTTTATATTTAATCTATACCCTCGATCTACCTGATAGTATAGGCAAATACTAATACTCCCATTTGCAGATGGCATGGCAAAAATCACCAGGACCCTATTCAAGCTATTGAAAAATTGGCTTAATAAATGAAAAGACATGTCATGTCCTCCAGTAAAAATGTATGAAATCACCATCACCAAAATAAGTAAAGTATCTCGGAATTCATTTCGATAGAAGGCTTGAAGGCTTACTTGTAAAAAGCATATAGAAACTAAACGAGAACAAATGAATTTTTAAAAATGGCTAATTGGCCAAAAATCTCCTCTCGATATTGACTATAAATTACTTTGATACAATTCAATCTTATAATCAACCTAATCATTTGACTGTCAATTTTAGAAAAGTAATTAATGTGGAAATTATGCAAATTATACAAAGACTTAAATCAAAAATATGAAGAATCATAACCAAAAAGCTCCTTGATACTTAAAAAATTGCAACATGCAGAAAAATCTAAACATACCTATGGTCGGGGATGAACTCCAAAGACTAACAAAAAACTATGCTGGCAGATTGTCAAACCATCCTAACTATATCTGACCCGAAATCTTGTATGCAAACATTTAGCGAACTAAAAATGAATACCGTAGCGTAAGTGTTGTAAAGCTCGAATTGGTGTCTAATCACTAGATTATATGTCTTCAGTATGTAGAATTTGATTATTTTTTAAATATTTCCAAATTATTGTCAATTTCTAATGGAAAGATTCAATAAATTACTTCAACTGTTTAAAAAAAAAAAAATTATACTTCTAAATACATGAAAAATTATATTGTAAATAAGATAAGACAGCACAGCGGAAATCTTAAAGTCCCAAACATAAGTTTATGTCTATCAAAAAATTTTATAAAGGAAATAAATATTTTTTATGTCTCTTTGAAGGTGAAAGACAGTCCTTGGAAAATATTCTAAGAAATTGCATTACAAGTTATTGTTGTAAATGTTTTTTCAATTGCAAAACATTTGTAAATGTTTTTTCTTAATTTTACGAATTTTATGTTTTAATTTATATTTTGTTCTTAATATAATTTAATTTTGTATTTTCTATAATTATTGTACAAAAAATTTTCTTTTAGCATGAATTTGGATTTTTCAATATAAAA